>WYEA01021888.1:0-34483 GCA_033558465.1 Alcedo atthis | reverse complement strand
ACTATGCTTTCTGAGATATCTATATATATCTATATAAATACCTATTTAACATATCTATGTTAAATAGAAAAAAAAAAGAAAAAATAGCAGAAATTAGCCCCGCTGAGAATTACAGAGACTATTCACTGTCTTACATAAAATTAGAAGAAACATAACCACATGTTTCACTAAAAATGGTTAAGAAAAAAGCACATATAAATATTAGAAACACTGCTTTAGCTCTCAGTGTGTGTACATGTGTACTTATGCATGTGCATGTATATTTATTGCATATGTATATATTCAGTCTACTTTTAGCATATAATTTACTTATATTTCATGTATCCGTGGAAATATATACCTTCTGGATTCTGTATATCTACTGAATTCTTGTCTAGAGCTGTTTGCCTTCAGTGCAACAGGATCACTTGAGAAAAGTAATTTTTTTCTCCACAAGATGTCAGTGTTTCCTACAGTTTATGTCATGGCAAGTTTGCTGGCAATGTTTATTCACAGTATCTTAAGAGGAATGCAGTTAATTAAAAATGAGAGGTGGTCAAACATGCAACTCAAAGCATTCTACGACTTGAAGAGTTTGCTTTAATTGAAGAAATGAAGTTATTGACTCTACTTCTAATGAGGAAACTAGAAAGATCAACACTGTATAACTAACATTTTATCCTCTCACTTTCTCTCACACTACAAAACATATGAGGGTGTTGCCATACAGACATGGGGTAAGATGAACTGTGAAAAATGAAAGTGCTGTTTGGAAAGTTTCTGAGATTCCTACCGAAGAGCAAACATTAATTTCAAGTTAGTATACCATCTATTCTAAAATATTGTATATATATATATATATATACACACATACACATATATATTTGTGCAAGAGTTAATTCATTTCTTTAAATACCAGTAACTGAATAATAGTAATTTTCCTTGTGCCCACAGGATGTCAGAGTTCACTTTAGAATATAATCATTGAAAAATTAGGGGGTCAAATTCATTCTTTGTCATCAGAGCTTTCAGTATTCATAAATACATGATTTAACAAAGAGCAGTAAAAATGAACAGAGTAGCTGGTGCTCAACATAATAGACACATCAGCATTCACATGTGCAATCCAAGTAGACATACTGATTGAATTTTTTACAGGGGAAAACAGATTTTGTCTTGATACTTTCCCTCTGCTTCAGTGAGTTTTCATCACTGGAAGCACCAGCTTTGGTAGAGTTCATGGTTCTCTGGTGGTTGGCTACTTAGGTATTTAAACCAAGCTGCAATATTGTGTTATTCTCATTGTCCAGTTAGTTCCAGTAAGATTTTTCCTGCCAAAATATTGCAGATCAAACACTATTGTAGCCATCTGCCTTGTAGCCTGGTGTTCGTGAATGCACGATCAATAATCCTGTCTATCTATATCTAAACATACCTATTGTTTGCAAAGATACAGTCAAAAATGCAGTTTTTTAAGACAAAGGTTCATTGGTTTCATATTGGACTTCATTATTTAATATCATACGTGGAATTGTCAGACTGAGAAGCACAGTGTGCATTTATTACTCAGCTAACTTTGGGGTCTGTAATTCATCACGTGTGCAAGCAAGCATCTCTGGGAACAATCCCTCACTCCTTACACCAGCAAAAACACCATCTCAGACATCACTGCAGGCAAAGAAAGCTTTGTTTTCCATAAGGCTACAGAATCAAAACTGTGATGAGAACATGGCAGATACTTGTAGCAATTAATCCACTGGAGGACACAGACTGTGTTTTGTTTGCAAGTTATCTGTGCGAGGCTTGTTTGGAGATCTGTTTGTTCTCTGAAATGGTTTGCACCTTTTCTTTCAATACAGGGGTTACTTGGCAGCCTTTCACTGCCATTGGACAGCTGGCAAATGGGAATTTGCTATGCAGCTAACAGGTTCACCAGCTTGAGATGTTATCACACATTTAGTGGTATTTGGAGCATTTCTTCAAGCATCTGCTTCTGATGAGGGTCCCAGACTCAAGTGAAAATTCTGCATGACTGAATGTCACCTGACAGACAAAAAAAAAAAAGCTCTTTTCTTGTTTTGAGAAGATGCAGGCTTTACCAACGTGAGGTTTTTCTCTCAAACCAGCTCCTTCCCCAATCAACTTAGATGGTACCTCAGGGTGGTATCTCAGGCTATTCCACCTTTGCTGCGTATCTACATTCCTGTAGATTAGTGTAGGCTGAACCATCATTAATCCTAGTGACACTGAAGGAATTTCTGGTTTGCCTGATTTCAGATTGTTAACTCCGGGTGAAACTGTTCCCAAAACAAATACAGATCTGGGCTTTCTTAGTGCTTTAATTAAAAAATGGGTCCATTGTAGCCCTCAAGTGAAGGGAAGGGGGTATCTTACAGTACTGTGCTGGAGGACCAGAGCTTGTACAAAACCTCTTTTTAAAATTTCCTTGTTATTTGTATTCAGTGAACCAAAAGTGCTAGATTTCCTCCAAGCAATTCCATGAAATGAACAATTGCCTGGAGAAGCACCTAGAGAAACACTGATGAGCCACATACAAACATAGGAATCTCCCACTTCTAAAATGTCTTTCAATGCATTGTTTACTGATACACTTAAGGAACATACCACTCTCTGGTTTAGTCTGCAGTGTTTGCTTCTCAACAGCAGCTTCTCTGGAAGGTCCATTAAAGCTACAAGATGAAGAAAGGAATTGTGAAGTATGGATGTGAATGCATGAGACAATACCTGAAAGGGCAGAACAGAACTTTGCAGGAAGCTTCCTGCATCTACTATTAAGATGGTAGGGAGAGTTTATTTTATAGCAGAATACTCAGACATACTGCCACTCCACAGCAAAGACTGCAGATAACTTTGATTTAAATGGCTGCTGCTAAATTCTATAACCTCTCCTTGAGCAAAACCACTGCTGATTTTAACTGTGTTACACTTGAGAAAAAAAATCACAACACAGTTCATAATTCTTTGTCTTCTATTTCTTATTCACCTGTTGGCTCCTTTTAGGAGCCTACTTTATATCTGACTCATGAGGGACCTGACAAATGATTGATATCTCCTGACTCTAAAGTTCTAATCTCAGTAGAACTCTATCAGTTTTTGCTAGCTCTCCACATGGCACATAGTACTTACGGAGAATAAAAAAGATGATCCAGCCATTTGTTTTGTGCAGCTATCCTAAAATTAGTTTCAACTTCTGTCCCTGCCACTGTGACTGGAACTCAGGTCCTTATAAGTAAAATGGATCTAATGGAATAAACACACAAAAACTTCTGAGAAGGTTAGATACAATAACTTGTATAATTGGATTATAATTGTATACTCCCATTTCTGTGCTGGCCATGGTGGAAGATACCTGCTCCCTTGCTGCTGGCAGTGAACACCAGAGCTGTGGTCTTCTAGTTCTCATCTGGCACATCTCTCATATATGTCTGTTCTATATTAGAATTAGACATTCATATTCATGTCACTTAAACTAGGGATCATGAAAGGCATCATTGAATTGAAGGAATAAAGCCTGTGAGCTTAAGCAGTTGATCCTGTTCCCATTGAAGCCAGTGACTTTTAGTTATTAATGGTAGAGAGGACCAGCATCAAGCCCCCGCATTTTCCATTTTGCCACTTAAAAGCCAAAGAGAAAATGGAAGTGAATTCCCTTCACAAACACACTCCTTTTCTCTTTGCTCACCTCCCAGCACTATTGAACATTCCCTAAAGAATGAGTAAACAACTAATTTGGGTTGAGTAAAGTAGGAGCCTCAGAGGTGATCAAAGTCACGGTTGGTTGTTGTTTTGGTTTTTTTTTAATCCAGCATTTCTTTGTGACAACACATTATGTCAGCTCATTTGTCTGCTGCAGTTCTACTTTATCAGCCTGGAGTAAAAAGAATTGATATGTCTGGTTAGATAAAGTAAATGGAAACTCAGGACTCATTCCAATTTGCTGCACTTTGATATATTTCACAAACCTGAGAATGCCGCATGTAACACTAGTTGCTATTTGTGTATAAATATTGCACATTAGAAGATCTCTCAAAGTAATGTTTATGTTTATTTCTCCCTTTCCTACCTCCCTTGGTTGTGCTTTTATTGGTTTTCTGATTGGAAGACAAATGTCATGCTCTCTCACTACATTTTTTTTTGGTCGGGATGCTACCCTGAACAAGAATTCATCTTCATTGGTAGCTTGCTAGGCTGATAAAACAGAAGAAGATATTTTCCAGGAGCGCTGGATACTAATGCAGCTGAAGCTTATAACTGCAATAAGTTATTCTGTGCTGTGCAAGATGAGTTTCTAAAGATATTTGATCACTGCCAACAACCAAATATATCTTCGTTGTAATTTTGTTGGCTAGACTAGAAATGCACTTAGGATGGTTCCTGAATCAGTTCTTAGTCATTACTTTTTTCTTTCTTTTTTTTTTCTTTTTTTTTTTTTTTCTTTTAAGATGTTTTAGTGAGAGGCTCCAGAATTAAGAACAAAAAGGAGTAATGGTCTGGAGGAATGGAGAAATATTGGTCACCAGCAACCACTGAGTATTATATTACTCTTTGCTAGGAGAGAAGGATTTGTTGGGGTTTTTTTTCCTCCTCTTACTGTGGGGAGCTATATTCTGCTCATTTGAATTCTTATTAAAGTGATTTACTGTTCAGAAAGGCTGTGTCACAATTAGGTACAGTTTGACAATGATATCTCCCTCTCATGATCAGCTGAAATGTCGTAGCACATCAGTGGACACCTGCTATAAAGAAGGGGCAAGTATTTCTGGTTATTAATTCTTTTTTCTTCAAGATGGTTTGAGAGGAGTAGGAGCAGGTCTTAGAGCAGGAGACAGAATATTGCAAAAAGGGAGAGACTGGTTGCATTTTATCTTACTGAACATAAAGGTAAGTTTTAGATCTTGTTCTGAGACAACATCATATTTATGCCCATTCTGTTCAAATACAATAAACCCCCCCCCCTTTTTTTTTTTAGGGGTAACCATGTATAACAGACACTGATGTTAAAGGTCTTTTCCAACCTAAATGATTCCATGATTCTATTGTCCTGTACAGGGGGTGTCAAATATGTGGCAGCAAATAAATTTGCAATTCCTATCTCTTGCTTCCAAATGATACATATATCAGCAGAACCTGAAATTTGCAATGGCAGCACTGGATTCCTGTTTGGAGAGGACAAACAGGACTTGCTGTCTCTCTGAGGGAGGCTATATAGGAAAACCAAAGTAAATCTGTGTCTGTAATGGATTTTGCATGTTGTTGGCTAGAATAGAACTAGAGGGAAACAGTAAAGTCAAACTAATATAAAATATTCAGGTCTTCATTTTGGAAAACAATAGTACAAAAACTTCTTTACCTTGAGGGTGACAGAGCACTGGAGCAGGCTGCCCAGAGAGGTGCTCTAGGTGAACCTGCTCTAGGTCAACCCACTTTAGCAGGGGGTTGGAGTCAATGATCTCCAAAGGTCCCTTCCAACCCCTACCATTCTATGATTACGTGAAAAAGATTTTAGCTCAAATCTCAGAAGCTTAGCTAAAATGCCAGAATCTTGGAAGATCCAGCAGAAGAACAGAGATAGTAGCACAGGTCTCCTATTGACATTTTTAAACCTTTGGATCTCCAGGATGAAACAGTTTTCTGAAGTCATGAGAATGATGACATTTTTTTAAGAGGTCAAACTTTAAAAACTAAATAAAAGTATTTACTTTAGGATGGAAGAAATTTGAGTAAATTTCAAAACAAAAAAAGTTCTAAAATGCACAGCACTTCTAGAGGCATTTTTAGAGGAGGGAGTTTGTGCAAAACAAATAGACACAAACTCACAAAATTATTTTAGATGTTTATGTGAAAAACTTTTCCTATGGAAAGCAAATAAAGTAAAAAAATACCCAGGCCTGTAAACATCCTCATTTAACACATAGGAAAACTGAAATACATAATATATGCAAGTTACCACAGAGAAGGGATTTTCAGCTTCACTGGAGCCCAAATAACAGGACTTTGATATATCCATCCTACTATAAAGTCTACACCATCCACCAAAAAGGAAACAGATTTCATCTATCTATATAATCTTGATCTGGTTTTATTTTAATCTTTTACTGCTGACTTTATGCACATACATACATATTAATAAATATAAAGCTTCTGTGCATATGTACTTGGGTGCTGGTAAAGTATCAATATCATTCATGTTTTCAGTTTCTGTCCCCTTCACTCTGAGTCAATACCAAATAGCCAGCATTACAAAGACAAATTGCTTGTAAGATTTTTAGATCCTTTTCAGAATCTTTTTTAAATGACAAAATACTAGAAAGGTGTTTCAATTCCTGGGGGGGGGAAACCCCAAAATATCTACAAACAACTTCTTAAAGAGAGATGAAGGAAATTAGAACTTAGATTACAAACTTCTGTGTCAATGAGAGGGGTCAGTGGGCAGGTGAGTAGGGGGGTTTACATGGGAGTAGTAAGTTTAATACCATGCTGCAATATCTTGGTATCTTTCTCACTCTCCTCCTTCCATCCTTTGCTGTCTCACTTACACTGGTGTAATAGGAATGCAGAATACAAGATAGTCCAGACCTCTGTGTACAGATTTCACAATAGATGAGCTTCAAATGTATTCAGTCATTTCACTAATTACCCAAGTTGATCATCTGCTCAATCTGAGTCTCCACAGAAATGTATGATGAAAACACAGTAAAAGCTTGCTAGTAATAATTATTTTCTTTTTCTCATGGTGATTATGAATTAACCTATACACAGCCTTGGAAAATACTTTCCTGTATGTAACAGATGAGAAAATGTCAGCAGCAAAACTGTGAGTTCTTCTGGAGAGCATCTGTGAGGAAATGAAGAACCTGAAGAGTATTTCCAACATTGAATTGAGTCTTGTCCCTAGTCTGACTTAATGAATGAAAAGAATAATGGAAGTTAACTGCAACACTTTTGGTTTCAGTTCTCAGTCTCTCTAACAGATAAAATGTTTCAGAAGTGTTATTATAAATAGATTTTAACAGTTTTACATGTTGCAGCTGTTGAATCTTGTTTTCCATTTTGTTTTTCCCTAACTGAGGTCCATAATGTGGGATGTCCTATGGAGCCTCTCCTAAATGCTGCCACTTTCAATGAAGCCTTGACCATTTCATTTTATTTTTTTTTAATAAAAAGTCTTTGAAAGGAAAAGAAGATGAAGATGAACAGAAAGAGAGAAAAGTATATGATCACATGAAGTTAATTTCCCTAGGAACAAGAGAAAAATAAACAGGGATTTATTTTTTTTTTTTAATCTACAGGTCCATGTACAAAGGTTATCCATTTAGTTTTGAACAAGACTTTAATCCATGAGAAACTCCTTAGGTTCTCCTGATGCTGGCAAGGCTGGTACTGTTGCATTTCACTGGCATCTGAGAACTGTTCTCCACCTCCTTGAAGATGTCTCTTATTTCCTTCTTTTTTCTGCACTGGAAGAAAATTTTCTTCTCTAAAGGATGAGCTGAAGGAGTTGTGCTTCTCTGTAGTTCCTGGTGCATGGAGCCATTCCTTCACCTCCCTGACCCAGCACGTTCTGTGCACCCTCCTTCACTGCCTTTGCCAACGCTCTGCTTTAGCAGCAATGTTGCTGCTTAAGAAAATCTGTTTTTTTTTTTCCACTGCCTAGAAAGTAGTTAGAAGCCTGAAACTCAGGGATATTAAAATGTTTTGGGGTAACTGCTAACAGTTCTGAGTGTTATCCTTAACATTTGCTTTGTACAGTCCCTGCAAGTGTCACTGCCAAAACTTTAATAAGAGTTTCCCCCCTGGCAGGGGGAACAGATGGCCAGCATTTTGGGGCCACCCAGCCTGACTCCTGGCAGACAATCTAGCCCTTCGATGATTTTTTTTCCAACAACTGCCACACACTATGTAGATGCAATGACCTTGGTGCTTCAGGAGCACTTTTAGGTTTGTTGAAAGGTCATAGGTTGGAAAATTGCCCTCCTTACTTATTGTTTCAAAAAAATGAAATCAGATGAGAAGATCTAACAGAATCAGATCAAACCAAATTAAACTAGCACAATCTACTCATCTTCCTTTGGGTTCTTCCAGCCTACTGGTAAGCAATAATCAATACTATACATCTAGGCAAATAAGGTACTTTTATTAAGTCAGGCATGCATGAGAACGTAAAACTGGCATTTTAGTAATTTATTCTCATCTTGGGAAAGAGAAGGGAGAATCTGCAACCTCAAAACGATTCACCAGCTTAAGTTAATGAGAAAAACAGACAACCCCTCTTTCTTAGAACACATATCTTTTTGAGATGGCTGCAGATATGACAGGGGAATCAATCAGAAAGATCTGTGTAAGTCTGATTCAGAGCCATAGAGAGGCAGTGACAACAGCACCAGGCAGAGCTTCCGAGCCAGCACACTATTGTCATCTTTTGCTTGCCTTTTAGCCCTTACTTTTGCAACCTGCATTCTGCACTGCAATCTCATCATCATCAGTGAGATTGGAACCTGTTCCACAGGTCTGCATGCCCTCTGTCCCACATGAACAAGAGGCAGTTAAATGCCATATTCATAGTGGTCAGATTTTTTTATTTTTTTTTTCTTTCTTTTTAATGAGAAGGAAGGAAGGCAGATAAAGTCTGATCTGAAAATCTGATTCTAAAATTTTAGGCTTCAACTCACACTTGGTGCTTTCAGTTAAAAGAAAATAAATTAATAAATTATTAATTTCATACCAGAGCTAAAATAAAGAAAAGATGCTATTATTCTGTGATTCTCTCCATAAATTTAGGTTGATGATAATATTGAATGCAAATGAAATATTCTGCTTTCAGTTCTGATGACCTTATTCACTAATATAAGACAGCTGTAGCTGTGTTTCCAAAATCTAATGTTGCTTTTATTTCCTTGAAGGTTGAAACATTTCATTTTGGAAAGATAAAAATAATAATAGCAATAAAAAAGGTGCTTTGAATTTACATATTTCTGTTTCACATGTTTCTTGGTTTTGAAGACTGAAAGTCACTATTGAAATAAATTTTGTCCATAAATGACATAATTGAAATCATATCATAATTGTCAGATTCTCATGAAAACCAGTTGCTGAGTCTTACTCTTTTCAGCATCTGTCCCTTGAAGTTTTATGCATTTTCTTTGCTTTATACTCTCTGAGCAAAAAATGCTTTGTTGACTTAAGGCTAATGATTGTTTACATGTAGGACCTGAAATCTAAATTAATTTTATTTCCTTATATTTGAAAAATTTTAATATTGCCCTTAACTTAAAATCCTCTAAGTGATCTCAGTAATTATTATGTAATGGCTAAGGAATGTTCTGGGTGATCCATATTTGTTTTTTCTCTTTTTAACTCTTAATATTTCACTTCCCTGAGCAATGTACTAGATTTCCCAGTAACTAGGAAGCACTACAGAGATGCAGAATAATCTTGCCAGTATAGATTCTACTATAAAGGTGTACATTATTTCTTAGCTCTATAAACTGTGAGCAGATTTTTTTTCCAAGCTCGTATATACTTATTTTATGCTTTATTGCTCTGGTGGCAAATTTTAATTTATTTTTATTTCCTATGTTTTATTATGTTTGCACTCAACTGAGTTAGAGAGCAGAATGGGTGTTTGTTATACAGTAGTTTACTTTTAAAAGAAATAGGGCTTCTCAAGCAGCTAATACAGGAAGATGTATCACCAGCTTGAATAATTGTGACAACCATAGACGGTATCAGTGCCTGTTTGTTTGCACAATACCCTACTGCATTAAGAAAGCCATCCCAGCTGTCTTGGGCTCTGGAGTCACCCATTTCATCACTTGACACTGCAGCAGATGTTATGGATTGATAACAGACTTCACTTCATTCACTCCACATCTAAGATTACCTCTAGAAAAAAAAAAATCAAATACATTATAACACTCCTAGCCATTTGTAAAAAAAAAAAAATATAAGAAAAATTAAAAAACACCATCAATTTATTCTCTCTTTTACAGCATTAAATGGCTTCTTTTGGGCTTTGAAAATATATCTTTACTTTTTAATTATTTTTTTTTTAAACCACATTCACAGAGATGGATATGCATTTTAGTACCTCCTGAATGAGAAAGATAAAATAGATGTAATTATATTAAAATTTGGACAGGCTTTCAGATTATGAGTTACATTTCCATTATATCAGATGCCTTATATTTTTAGTGATAGTATGTTAATGCAGCATGTTTGTTGTGTTGGTGGCAGAAACAGCAGCCAAAGCAAGCACTGTAGTTTTTTGGGTCTGGAAGATGAATAGTGACAGTTGGGTGTGCTGTGCTTTCCTTCTGGGGATGCTGGGCATTGTATTTTATTTGAGATACAGTAGGTCAATGTGTAATTAAATACTGTCATGCAGATAAGTGACCAGAAAATGTGTGTTTGTGGCAGGTCAGGGGTTGCCCACTCACCTTTTAGAGTGCAGCTAATGGAAGAACTGCATAACATACACAGGTGGAATAAAATGTGTGGCTGCCATTGCCTGCAACCTAAATCAGCAGGTTGGTGATAGCAGTGGGACTGTCCTCTCTGGTTTTGAAGGGGCTGGAGCACCTAGTGTCTTTTGTGGGACTGTGACAGATCTGCTCCTATCCTAATACCATGTCCTGTGAAAGTTTAAGGGGTGCAAATGAAATCACTGAGGTTCAGTTTCACTTCACCAGCTCTGGGTAATTATATGAATCATCTGAAGCAGCAGCACAGTCATCCTGTGTTCCTCGTGCTGCTGTGGGAGAATGGTCCTGGGCAGGCTGGATCACACCCTGCAGCCGATCACACCTCTGTCTCAGCAGCTGTATGGGCTCCCAGGGCAAGCAGGGTCTAGCTTGGCTCCAAGAGGGAGGTGGCTAGAAATATGTGGGAGAGCTGCAAGGTGATGAATGGGATTTCAGTGAATGCTAAGGTAATGTGGTGGGTTTGAACTAGACTGACCACTGGGTGCCCACCAAGCCATTCTCAGCGGGACAGGGGAAGAAAATACAAGATAAGTATGGGGAAATCACTCAGCAATTATGATCACAAGCAAAACGGACTCGACTTAGTGAAATTAATTTGATTTATTGCCAACTAGGCGGAGTAGCATAATGACAAATAAGAACAAACTTTAAAATACCTTCCTTCTACCCCTCTCTTCTTCCCAGGCTGAACTTCAGTCTCAAATCTTCTGTCTCCTCCCCATGAGCAGTGCAGGGAATGGGGAATTTTGGGGGTTGTTGTCAGTTCATGTTTCATTTCTGCTGTACATTCCTTTTTGTGATCTTCCCTTGCTCCAGTGTGGGGTCCCTCCCAAAAGACAAAGTCCACAAAAACTTTTCTCATGTGGGTTCTTCCTACAGGCTGTGGTTCTTCACAAATAGCTCCAGCACAGTCCTTCCCTATTCCAGTATGGGTCCACCACACAGACCCTGACAGAAAAGCTGCTACTCTGTGAGCTCTGCTCCACAGGCTGCAGTTCCTGACAGGAATCTGCTGGAGTGGGGGGTCTCCCTAGGCTGCAGCTTCTTACAGGGAATATCCACTTGCTCTGGCATGGTTTCCTTCACAGGCTGCAGTGTGGAGACATGCTTCACCACAGTGCTCCATGGGCTGCAGGACAGTGGTTTTCACCACGGGCTGTAGAGCAATCTCTGCTCTAGCATCTTCTTCCACCTTAGTATTTATTTATTGTCCCATCAGCTGTTACTTCTGAACTCTAAAAATGCTAATAAATACAAGCTAGATATGTGAAACTGAAAGATCATGAGAAACACCTTTAATGTCATCTCTATAGAGAGAAGCAGTTATTGTGCTTCTTGTGCTTTCTCTTGTGCTTCAAGTCCAAGGGAAAGAATGTTACTATATAGGCTGTAATTTCTTTTTTTTTTTTTTTTTTCTGAATAGCAAATTCTAGTAAGAACTGCTCATTCTAGTAAGGAGCCAGTAATATTTCTTAATATAGGACCAGGCATATTTTGCCAGATATAAATGAGGTGTCATTTACCATATTTTTATTCATCTCCTGGTTTTTATTCTCTTCAGAATCCTCTGAGCATGATTCTGCATTGATGGAAATTTAAGCAGAAGCCTTTTTGTTTGGTTGGATTTTTTTTGCACATAAACAAGAGCCAAAGCTCTTACCACTCTGACATTTTTTAACTTCTCCCTGCTAGCAATAAAATAGCTGTTGCTAGATGTGACAGAAATTGGTGTTAGGTCCTCAAAAAAAAGGTTACTTGTGGATACAGGCTCTGAACATCTGCAATTCTCTGTTTCACACAACTGCAGAAATACACATTCTCGTCTGAAAGACTTGGCAAAGAAAAGCAGGTAGATTCCTCTCCCATCTCACATATAATGAAACATTAATATAAAGTCTCAATGAAGCTTCTCAACTGAGGACAATACAGAAAATTTTCATTATATGAAGTCAAAGCCTCCAATTCATTTTGTCTACAGTAGAAAGACACGCAACAGTAACTTACTGTAGGCAACATTTCTTAAGTTAATATCTAGATCATTATTCTTGTGTATGTTTCCTGGAAATTATGTTAGATGTGTGGGGTTTTCTATGAAATACATATTCAATTAGCTTATGAACTTTCTATTGTTATTGCTTGTATTCTGCCTAATGGAATCTTCTGACAAGGTACTTGCTGAAGTCAAACTACTGAGCTGAGTAGAATCATTCTCACTTCCTCCAGTACTGTGGAAATTTGAATTGGTCTGTCTGGCTACTCTTGTGCTAGTTGTTAGTTAAGAGATCATCCAAACTTCTACCTATTTATAGTAAATCAACATACCCTTACTCCAATTTGCTGTTTTCTGGCCACTTTCACCTCACTTCTAGTTCATATCTGTATGTAGGAGAAGTAGTGAGTGAAGAGGCAAGCTGTCCTATTGAAATGCCATTGTTTGGTGGTGCTGGTGCATTTGCATACAGTCAGAAAAGGATCATCTCTGTCTTTCAACACAAGCATATATAAAGTTCTGTGATCATAAAGTCAGTATGAGTTCCCAATGACAGCCTACATGAGCCCAGTTTTGTCAGGCATGCAGCTAACACAACTGAAGTGCAGTAGTTTCTTTCCCTGTATATGGTCTGAGCCCTAAATACCAGTATGAAGTCAATCATCCAAATAAAGAACAGCAGTAACTTGTCTGGCAGATCATCAGGTGTAAATTAATAGAGCTATTCCAAGTAAGTTTTCCCCTCATCAAATTGGTGGCACTTGGGTGATTTGTGTATCCCTGCAAATGTAGGGAAGGTGCTAGATGGAAAGAGTCTCAGTTCTTGAGGATTTTACTCGTCACTGCTCACAGGGGCAGAAGAATGAAACAGAGGCAAAGCACATTGTTGGCAGCTTTGCTACAACGCTTCATTTCAATCAGGTGCTCCCATCTTCCTTACCTGTTGCTGATGTCCTGTAGGAATTTACCCCTTCTCTGCACACATCCCATGCATTTCCTGGATTAGAACATCTGTCTTCCATTCTTGTCCTTTTCTTCTAATACATCTAAAATATTAATTTTTGCACCCACTTTTGGACTGAGGCTGTCCAAAGAAACATATCAGTGTCACCAAGGGTGCCTGTAATGATGTTTGCAATAAGAAACTATTAATTTTTCATTGAAAAGTTCAGAAGAGGGTCAAAAGGAATTCCCTGCTGAAAAAAAAGAAAATATTTATGCCCCTATTTGGAAAGCTTTTTTAGATTGTTAAAAGATGATTAATACATTTTTCTCTCCAAGATTTCAACATTTATTATGGAAAGGAACTGTAGTTTTATACTGGATCATCTCAGATGGAAAAAACCCCAACTGTTATTAATTAGTAACATGTATTTCTATAAGCATGCTGAATATTTGAATCCTGTTAAACTAGAACTGGTTCTTTTGCTTCTTATGACTGGGATGCGTGTAAGTTTTATTTTCATAATGGAAAATACTTTGCAAGAAAAGTCTTTATATCTTGGACTGTTATTGGTTATCTTTTTTTTTTTTCTGCAAAGATATTCTCTGAATACCTTTCACACTTATCATATATGAGTCATCTCTGGTATTGGTAAAAACTATTTTACTGTTTCACAGTAAAACACGGTTTGCACAATCTCTGATGTAAATTTAATGAAAATTAGATTATTTAGGTACACAGTTGGTTTTTTTAGCTATATAACAAGAAATGCATGAGAAAATGGTGCAACAGAAAAATGAGTTAATTAAGGAAAAAAACCCTTATCCTTTGTTTCTGACATTAAACATAAAATAAGGAAGAGATTAATTTTAAATCTTCATTTTAAGGAAGTCTGATTAGTTCCCCAGGATGGGTGGAATTCCTCACTCCATTGCATTAATCGTTTAAAATGAAGCACCTAAAAAGACATTCATCCCAATCAACCCTATAAAAATTAGCTACTCAGGCAAAGCTAGCTTTTTAAGCTCCATCTTCAATCAACAGGCAGAGATAGCCACACCAGAAACTAATCAGTGCCAACACTTTTATCATAGGAAGGATTGCCTTTGGAGGGGAACGTGAATTGACCTCATTGGTTAGAAGCAGCGAGGGGATCCTCAATGCTTGTGGGCACATAGATGTCATGAAAAAGAAAAAGGAGTACCTATTACCATCAGAAATAAAAACCAGTGGCCCATGGGCTCCAGTCAAAAGCAGAAGGTCTCTGTGAAGGTCTTGTTTGAAGTAGTCAAAGAAGACTACAGCAGAATACCAATATCTAAACAAACCCACAAATGCCAATATCTGAACAAACTCACCTGATTCCGTGTTTAAGTAGCATAAATATCTAAACAAACTTGTGTGATTCCATGTATAAATCCAAAAGCCAGGAGAGAGGTGATGGTGAAGGTCTCTGAAGATTGACCTCACTGAAAATGAAGCTGAGCTGTACTAATTGTTAGGATACTAGTCAAGGCAAGAACATGATCCAGTTTCTTGCTACTCTTCTCACTTCTTCTTCTGTCCTTCTAGTACAAGCCACTTAGCCCCTTTCACTTTCAACACTAAAATGTGCACTTTGGAAAAAAAATAATATTTTACACGAAATTTGACTCATTTGACCAGTTTCTTAGGTGTTTTCACTCACCTTTGAGTGATAAAACAAGGAGAGAACAGAGATCATGCTGTGACTTGGAACGATCTTTATCTCCTTTGAAGCAATATGATTTCTGCTGTGTGATCAGGACTTTCTGGGAAAATTACCTCCAGCCCCCATATAAACAATATACTGGAAGTTTCAAAAACATATTAAAGGAGAAGCTGAAAATAAGTTTTCTTCAGTAATGAGAATTTGAACATCAAGGAATGGTCATGTGCTGGATGTACTGAAAGAGCCCACCACTGTGCAGAGCAGCACAGTCACCTTGCTTCCTATGCTCTAATACTTCTCTGTTTCCATTGGCCCTAAACATAAATTACAAGGGACAGGAAACTGCCTTTCCATTGGAATTGTCATGGTCCCTAAGGTACCACAACTTCATCTGCCACCACTTGACTGAACATAACTGAAATGTTATGTGCAAAATAAACGTGAGACTTGCTGTGCTTATGTATGACAAAATGGTTAGAATTGTTTTAAAACCTGAGAGCTCCTGAGCAGTTATGTTAATTACTGAGATGGAAACTTATTGGAAGTCATTTGGTCACAAGCTGGGGAAAATGAGAGATGGGAAATGAGGAGGAACTAATTTACTGTGAGGGTGATGGAGCACTGGAACAGGAGGTTGTGGAGTCTCCTTCTTTAGGGACTTTCAAGACCCACCTGGAATCTGTTCCTGAGTGACCTGCCCTGGGTGTTCCTGCTTTTGGCAGGGAGGTTGGACTTGATGATCTCTAGAGGTCTCTTCCAACCCCTACCATTCTGTGATTCTGTGAAATATCTGGAGATAACCTTTCTTTCCAGGCACTAAGGTTTAGAGTAGAAACTCAATGAGGACTTCATTATAGTGACATTGTACATATCAGAAAGGAGGCCAGTATAGTATTTAAGCAAGTTAAATAAATATTGCCAAATGTTGATATTTCCAGGGATATTACCTTGATAGAGGGGAAGATAAATATAATCCTTTCATAAAAATAAACCAAGATCAACTGTTTTATCTAAGGACTTAGTCACCTTATTTATACATAGTATAATAATTCTAATAAGTACAAAGATATACATATTTAGCTGAGTGATGACACTATTAGGATTCACTTCAAACAGCTGATTTTGTTTTTCTTCAGTAGATTACTCTCTACAGAGTGAGTTTTGTTCTGCATGTTACTCTCTCAAGTAATGTCCATACATATGATAGTTGCCTTCTGTCGGAAATTATTTTTATACAATGACAAATCCCAGAGCATGAAAAACAATAAATGAAAAATCATTTAGCGTGGGCCAACATCTCTAATAAAAAGAGATAATCACAGCTAATACTGATCACATCAGTAAATTCCTTGGCTCTGTGGGCTGAAGTTCTAATGAGAAGTGATGGCTCCCATATAATTTGCTTTACAGCCTGCAGCATTGAAATCCCAAACAGTAAATAAGGGCAACATTCAAAAAACACTATGTAGGTGTGAGAAGGACAGTGGCTATCTGATAGTCATGACTGGGATCCTAAATCGTGGGAAAATGTAGGTAGGCTGTGTGAGATAAAAGGTCAAGAAAAAATAAAATGCTTGAACTAAAGAATAAGATTCCTTCTGTCCATGCACTTAAGCTCTGAGTTACTGTGAGAAAAAAGGAATCTGACCACACAGAAGTTTGCTTTAAATATTCCACTGCAAATATCCCTTCTGATATTTATCAGATGCTCAGTACTTCTCTATTACTATCATTGGTATTGTGAGTGAAGTATTCCTCCTTTAATATGGAGCAGATAAAGCATCCAGAGGAATGGAAATACAAACATTAAAATTAAAAAACAACAAAACAGAAATAAAAATAAAAATTAAAATAAAAATAAAAACAGGAGAGGAGGGAGAAAATATTTTAAACTATTTTTATTTAAATTCTCTAAAGTTCCATACAAAACATCTAGTGCCTGATATTTCATAAGCCTCCAGGTGCACGAGTGCATAAATTTTACCATTGTAACAGTGTACTACTTATCTAGTTACATGCCTAATTCTTCATGTACTGCAATAAAAAGTCTATTTTCTGTGATACCAGTGTCCCAAGGGGAAATCCAATTGCAAATGTAACTGTGCTTCTTCAGTACTCTCACCAGAAATCATAATTACTTTGCAATCCCTGATCTTACACACATTTGTGTGTGTCAGGCTCTGCACATAGAGAAGCAGACTTTTTATCATGTGTTGAAGCATTTCTAGGATTTAGGATCTGCCAAGGGAAAGGTTTTATTGCTATATATTGTTTTTAAATGCTTTCAGATAAGGCACCATTACAAAGAATTGAAACAACTAAATAAATAGTTCCAATTTGCCATGTAAATCCACCAAAATGCACAAAGATAAAAGTGGCCAAAAAGTGTTAAATGAAGTCTTTGTTATAATTAACTCTTAGATTTTTAGAAACCAAGTGGTTAAAGAGCACATTTTTGGTAAGACAGTCCATCTCAGCTAAATAGAATAGCTCTTGAAATTATCATTAATTTATTTTTTTTTAGAATCCAATTAAATGTAGGTATGTTTCTATTTATTTAATCATTATAAAATTCCATCAGTTTCCCACAAGGTTGGATATACAATATCTTTTAAAAATAATGGTCATTTGATTCAAGGAGAAGATCACAAAATGCACAGCAACTGACAGGGTTCTAATGACTCTGTACATTTATTTAACCTCTGTTAGGGGGGTGAGAGAAGATGAATATCATAGACACTGAGAGTTTTTTCTGTTTGAAAGTAATCTGGATTGGCAAATGCTAAATAATCAGTTTTAAGAATCTGACATACTGAAAAGTCTGGTCAGACTGCTCAGTTAATGGATAAAGGTATCATATGTGCCCTCTATCTGAGGCATTTACACATGACATGAGATCCCCTAACATGAAACAAAATCCCTGACCCTCATTTCTGACAGTAACAGTAGCTGCAAGTGCTTAATATGTTGTGGAGCTGCAGTTGTGAAATCTCTCCCTATAAATATTCAGAGAGTGCTGTAAGGAGTTTAAATTCATGTCCTTTAAGTCTCAAATCACAGTTTGAGGTGTGTTCTTGAATTTTTCAGGGCATCTTCATATTATGAAACATTTCATAGGTTCTCAGGATCTTGACTATTACACTTGGAAAACATTCTTTGTGAAAATCCTGCCACAGATTAAACCAGAGATCCCATACTTCATTGATACAGATCAGATTAGTTGATTTTTCCCCACTCGAAGATTTGACCAAGCAACTGTATGTTATTTGCATTTGATTTGTAGGAACACACTGAAGCTGATGTATTTTGGATGATTAAAATTTCGTATTAACTCTGCAAGCATATCCAATAATCTTTTCTGGATTTAATTTAATGAGCTGAACTGAAATATCCCCATCCATGCAATTAATCAGATGAAAAAAAGATTGCAGTATCTGGTTAAAGAAAATTGTAGAGAGCCAGTGGACCTGTTCTCCACAGTCCTTCCCCTCACTTTGACAAATAGGAATGACCCTGAAAACATAATGGAGAATAAATTTGAGCACAAATAGTTCAAGCTATGTATATTATGTATATTAAGTTCCATGCCTGCATAGGTACATGCATACATCTCTGATTTTCATAAATTCATTCTTTATTATATTGTCTTGGTGTTAGGATACTCAATATACACAAAAAGGTTTTGCAAAGTTTGTGTGATTACACTCTTGCTTATGCTTAAATTGTATAAATATATGTGATTCTTTGGTGAAATGTCTAGATTGGACTGAAGGTATTCTGGAGATCTAAGCCACCAACCATCTAATAAAATATACTGCAGTACCTTATCCAGTATTATGGAATAAATCTTGAAATATGCAACAGATTTTAGAGCCTTAGAGATATAATATTTACTGTAAAAGTGTTTTTCTTGGCAAGAAAATAACTCATAAGCATATTTCTTATGCCACTGGCAACCACAAATTAAACATCTAATTTTTATATATTCATTTCAGTTTGATGCAAATGAACTTCAATGGGGGACTCAAAAATGACTTGAGAGTCAACTGCATTGGGAATGCTCTTCAAACATGGCTTGCTCACCAAAGCTAGATGCAGCTTAATAAGCATCTACATAGGTATCCTCCTGCTTGAAAATATATGCATTTACATGGGGATTTCAACTTCTTCAGATCTCTTTTCAAACAACCAATATGAAAGGAAAAGAACTTTAAAAAGCTGGCTTTTCAAGTAGAATAAAACTTGGCTTGTTAAGCTTCTTCTAATATGTTTTTCCTCCGTCTGACCTTAGCTCTGTATTTCTACGATGGAAGTTTTAGGGTTGCAGGACCAGGAGGTAAATGTTTGTCAGCTTCATAAGTTGTTTTAGAGAGTACCCAGCTTCAGATCCAGCTTTATAAGGAAAAAAAAAAAAAAAAAAAGAAGAAGAAAAATGTAAAGAAAGAAATATTTTTCATGCCGCTTCAATTAGGCCCTCGGGTGAAGATCACACAGCTTTGAAACTGTTCCGTTTTGACAAAGTTCCAAAGTGCTCTACACATTAGGGAAAACTAGAGTTTGCTGTAATGTAAACTGTTTAACATGCACACTGAGGTCAAATCTAAATTTTCCCAAGCGTTTGGGTTTGTTTAAACATTAGAACATGGTTTGGTGTCAGTGAATAGGAAAACTTTAATGTTGTGGGTGGGAATCTACCCATCTTTCTTTGTGAAAGTTCCAAAGGCTACTGCAATAAAAATATTCATTTACCAAGGGGGCTATTGTGATAAGCGTCCAAAGACATTATGCATTGGTGTGAAAGAAGCAAGCAGGAATAGACATCAGCATTGTGGGTGAAAAGAAACAAGTCTTCTTTTTTTTTTTTTTTTTTCCTTTTTTTCTTCGTTCTTTCTTTGTACAAGATCCAAAGTCCAGTTTTAAATTAGGTTTTTTTCAGGGTGGTCTGGTTATCTTTATTCCCAGATTTTTTGCATTGAATATAATAAAGTTTGACTAGCTGTGAGACTTACTAAATTCAACAATAACTGTGTATTTTATTTCTGGTTTCCAATCAAGCCCTTAAAATCAATGTGGACTGTAAATTATGAGCATATAATTTACCTCTAGAGCATGAATCACTCACAGGCTTCACATTTATATCACCTGATAGCATCACATCTGATGTAAAACAAGAGTGATTTTGAGGATGCAGTTTCTGAACTTGAGACAAATCTGCTTCTTTTTTTTTTTTTTAATTATTTGGTACACAACTTCACACATTTAGACACCAAACTAATATTGCAAATTAACCAGTATATTTTGCAGTGCTAGAGAAGTCTCACCAGTAAAACACCATACTGATCTGTCTGAAATGTCCTAGCCAATTTATTATCCATTAAAATATTTTAGAAAATATTTGCAAACTTTAGAAGATAAACCTTGTGCTTAGTCCTTTATTTCACTATTCTAGTTTTTAAACCAGTAATTCAAATAATTTATGTTATTTGTTTATGATACCAAGGTGGAGTAGGCAAATTTAATCATTTGTCCCTAAATGTATACAATTCAGGTGTCTGCTGCTTGCTGAGTAGAGAGAAAATAATGAAAATGACATAATGAAAAAAAAAATCACTATACTATGTTGAATGGCAATATGTGTGTTAAAATACATACAAAATAAGACAGTAATGTGTCATCCTCTGTTCATCTGATATCTACTCTTCTACTAAAGGGGGTACTTTCACAGAAGCTCAGCATGAGGTACCTAAATTAAACCCTTTTCCATTAGGTAGCTGGAAGTGTGCTAACCGACCTGGCCAAAATTACTTGTTTACCTTTCCTTATGCCCTCCATACAGTCAGCGTAGAAAATGAAGGTTCTCCAAAGACAGCTCAGGGCATTTAGAAAAACTTGAAGAAATTATATGTTTCACATCAGAGAGTAAATAATGGAGAGCTTTGGAAGTAAGTATAATGGACAGCTACAGTTTAATAAGAATTCTGCTTCCTCACTTCAGTGCCCAGTGCATGCCCATCAAGAGCTCAGGAACTGTGTGTTTTCAGATGACCTCTGCTGCCATTAAAAAACACCTAAAAGCAATGAAAAAAAAAAATAAAGCCCTCTGCCCAAATCCACCCCAGCAGTATTAAATAATGAAAATCCAATGTCTGCTTGTTTTTGGACCCTGAAGCAGCATTCTGGGACGGCACTGAGGAAGGCAGAGTAGGTTTTGTGTGCTCTCATGGGCTTCTGCATAAAGTAAGGATCATTGTTGGCACATTTGGGAAATATAGCATGTTGGGATGAAGGAAAAAATTAGTGGCTTTTTTCTTTTTTTTTTTCCCCCAAAGTTTTCAAATAGTTGGCACCATTGTAGCAGGCTTTGTAGTCTTGCTTGCACGGAGAGATGGCCATGACAGATAGCTGGAGAGATTCCTATACTCAGCCTAATTCACCTGGCTGCAGCCTTGCAGCTCTGTCTGTAAGCAAGGCTGCAAGGTCCCAGTTCAGCACATGACAGGGAAACAGTAACCTAAATGAAACTTGAATACAGAAAAACCAGTAATTGCTTCCATCCTATTTCTTAGTGGACGAATAGGACCAGATAGAGAACCTAATTTCCCTGACTAGTTTGGACATGACCAGTATGCTTCCTACATTGGTCTGAATTCTGTTCAAATTAGTACCAACTGAAATCCATTGCCATCCAAAAAAAAAAAAGACCTGCTCAGAGGTCTCTAGGAGAATAAAAGCCTCTCTTCTTGGATCGTTTGAATATAGTCCTACAAACCTTCAACAGTGATCACAAGAGGTATAGGACAGTGTGTTACTCGAATTATTGAACACAAAATATTTGAACTCCCAGGTAAATGCTGGGTTTCTAGATTTGTTTGCATTGATGTCCTGTCTCTGAAGCCTTTTTTACATGACTGTCCCTGAAACATTCTTGAAATGTAGTTTGTGGACTAAAGGTTCCTTATAAGAAAAGGTATTTGCACATCTGAATACAGGCTTTTATTTGAGTGAGAATAAATACTCTGCTTATAACTGGAGAACTGGGTTTTTTGCAGTCCAAAGGAAAACAGATGGGGCAAATTTTGGAACATGAAAATAGAGCTCTGGTGCACCTTCTAAACCCCCCATCACCTAATTGGCCTTGCATAGCTGTAATTATAAATCAGTGTTTCCCAGAAATGTGATGGTTACATAGGAATGTGTGGGCCTTTCCAGAAGCAACATGTTAATGCTCTTTTGGTCTCATGCAAGGACATGATCTGGATAAGCAACTGGGCATCTGTTTCATCAAAGCAAAAGGAAATAATTTAAGCCTTTATTAGGAAATAGAAATATAAAGTTGATCATCCCTGGAGAGCTGCAAGGACTTCCTTTACTCTGTATCCATGTATCTGCTGTGTGATTCAAAGCACAGATGCAGATCTTGGTACCCCTGGAAAAAGAGAGCTCTTGGATACTCTCTACTGACACTACCAAAATGCAAAAGCCAGCTGATGATGAGAATGGTGTTGAAACCAGAACTCTGAGGTTTAGCTTTGAAAAGAGATGATGACTTTGATTAGTTACCAAAATATCTTCAGCACTGCTGCTCACTTGCATATAAATAGGAATAATACCCTATTTTTGTGAGTGACAAACTGCATGTATTTGGTAATAGATTTTTTACAATAAAAGACACAAAGTATATTTTGGCATTGAACAAATGGTTCATCTGTAAAATGTTTAGAAATGTAAACCTCAAGGGCCATTTCTACCCTGTGCTTTGAGATCTGTAGACTCAAAAAGTATAAATCAGATTCCATGGCAATGGCCATGTCTTTAGATAGGAATACATCCAAGAGCTGGGGGAGATTTCAGAAGGCAGCAGGTGTTCAGAATTAAGAAATCCTGTAGAATGAAGTTTGTTATCAGCAGGATGATGTAATTCATGAGCTGCAGAACACATGCAGATTTGCTGTAATGTTTTGCTATAGAAACAGGAGCTTCCAAAATCTGGATAAAGAAGCTATGTCTCAGTTAATACTTGAAATAAGGCTCTTATTTGCCCCAAGTGGTAAGGTAAATACTAGATGCCCAGCTTGTCACAATACCTTATGTATATTGCAGAAAGAGGACACAGCAGCTTTCTACCCCTACAGTTCTCCATCCATTTTGCTCTGATGGTGATAAGACAAGCAATGACTTCTTGCAGAACAAGTAGAGATACACTGTACTGACTCATGAAGGTAATAATAGACAGACAAAGAACACTCTAGAGCCCTGTTCAAAGCTGACTTAAGGCTGACCTTTAGGTGCATGTCAGGAACGGAGTCCCAAACTAGTGTGTGGTTGCATATACATACCCCTTTAAAAAAAAAATATATATATATATTTCTTGTTCTGTAGGTTGGGAACAGGAAGAAATCTTTACCACGTAAATTATATAGAACCAGTACATGGAAACAGCCTGGATTTGCAGGCAAAGAAAAGGCTTAGGGAAGAAAGAGTTGCCTCAGGCATTCTGAGTGCAGCAGCACAGTCTTTTAAAGGTAGCTAGGGTAAAACTTGTAGCACTATGGAATTGCAAAGGACATGGCTCATAAAGGTCCCAATTTGCTGCAGAATTAAATGTCTGTGTGTCAAAAACTTGTGTTTGAAGAATCAGAAAACTTGTAATGAGGAAAGATTTGGCATCTTTTGGGTTAAAAGCAATGATGTCTTTTAAGAGAGAAACATTTTCCAAACAGCAAAACCCCCATTTAATTCACTTGAAGGGAGGCACTTTTCCATTAAATCCACAAGCACTATAAGCTTTTCTGCAAATATCTTTTAGTAAAATCATATTTAATAAACTAAAATTACTTGGAAGGTGAAAATACTTAGCATGTTATGCCTTGAAAGTATTCCAGCTACATAGCATGGGTTGTAAATTCCCCTACATGGTGCTGCAAAAAAAAATGGGTTAAACAGAAATGGTGATCTTCACCAGTCTGCATGGTCTATGGGATTTTCCATGTCTTAGAAGAATGTTAATCAATGTCATAATTCCATCAGCAAGAAATAATAGAAAGTCTGGACGAAGGAGAGAATCTCTTATCTGTGAAGTTCCCATTGACCTCAGGAATATCTACAGAGTTTAAATCTTGCTTTCACTAAGCCTGATGATGAAATGTTCATCTTGATGACTGAGAAAAGCCTAGCATCTAGTCTCTTCATACAAAGAGATAACTGCTTTTATTTTCTATGTTATGTGTTTGATTCTGTTGAAAGTTTCACTAGCTTCTTAGATTATTTTTTCCCCCAGGAAAAACGTTATTTTATAAAATTAATTTTATTGATACCTTTACAGTGTTACCTTTACAGTTTAGGGTCTCTTGTCTGTTTTCATTCCATCCAATGTACTGAAATGGTAGTGAAGGACACTTTTCCCCAAAATCTCTTTGTCAATAAAGGAGATAGCTAAGTCTCCAGGGTATGACTGACCCAATTGAGCTTTAGCTCCATGGACTGTACAGGAGGCCTAAAGCAGCTTCAGTTAGATAGGCTGAATTAGTAAATAAACAAGTCTACTCTTGTTTTACAGAAGTCACTATGTCTTCACCTCTCCTTTCTGCTTTAAATATATATCACCTGTAAAGCCTCTTAATTAATACATAGGTTTTCATTTTCAACCTCCAGATGTGTCACAAATAGAAGCTGTGATGACACTTCTCATTTTCTGTTGTTGACATTTCAATCAGATGCCTTTCTCTTGGTCAGGTTAGCACAACATATTGAAGTAAAGAATTGAAGATTTGCAAGTTACAACTAAAAGTGAACCCTGTTCTTATCACCCTCATCTTCCTCCTAGCTACCCTCTTGTGATACCATGACCTCCTACATTGATGAAGAGTGCAAGAGCAGAGAGGTAGATATTAAGGGTGTATGTCTGGCTTTTCTGAGGTCAACAGCTGTTTTGCCAACAACTTCAGTAGATCCACAGAGTCATTTAATGGAATAATTTGGCATTAGTCCTGCATATGGTTACAAACTAATATATCATGCCTCCTACTCAGAGTCCAATTAAGGTTGGTTCTATATGCAACTACAGTCCCTTCCACTGAATATTGTCAAAGACCTACAAGCAAAAATAGTTGTTACTCTTGTTAACAAGGACACACATAGATCTAAGAGGAAATTATGCAGATACTCCTAGAAATTCATGGCACTATTTGAGTATAGGGAAAGGACTATCGAACCACCTTCTTATCTTTTATCTATGGAAGCATGCATGAAGCCCATAAAAATCTTTCTGTATTATATGTACACAAGTAAGAACTCCAATATTAAAAACACTGAAAGGAGAATTTGGGTCACTGCAACTGCTGGGTTTTTTTTCTTTTGAATTTTTTGACCCAAAGATCAACTCTTATATTGTGTAAAGTCAATGAATGTTTACTCTGTAATGTTTTTAATATTCATTAGAGAACAAACAAGACTCATTTTGTGGATGTATGGTGATCTTGCCATGAATAAACCCAAATTTGGACATTAAGAAAATCACAGCTCTAAAAAGAAGGGAAATTAATTTATATTATTTTTCATGAGTTGAGAAAGAACATTCAAAAATGTGAGTAAAGTTGATCTCACAGGGCATGTTTTCTACTGTCTGTAGTGTAAATCCCTCTGATATTACTTTTTCTCCAGTTACCAGATTCAATAGCAGCAGATGCCACCCTGTCAACAGCAACTCTGTACAGAATTATGTACATCAGTAAAGATACACACAGCAATAAATACATGCATACAGTAATGTCCCAACAAATGTAGGGAAGGCAAAGTTAAAAAACCCAATTCACCGTGCAATGGAGAATATAAAACAGTAGTTTTTCCAGTGCAGCTTTTCTGATTAGGAAGGAACAGTGTATGGTGTTTACTTCAACTGTAGTATGAGATAATGTCTCCGTGTAAAGGAAACATGGGAAAACAATTTGTTTCAATTACATAAATCTGTACCTCTAAATTTCAAAATTATTTCTTGTATTAATTTTCAGATACATGTCCAATTATGTTATATGTCTATCAGATTCTTATATTCTGAAAAAAACCTCATAAACCGTGGTTATGTGTTATTGTTCAGACACTAGAGAAAGAGATAAACAGAGAGGTTGGTCTAGGAATCACACTTGAACCAATAACAGAACCTCCCTATCTGAAATCTTTATCCTGACTTTTTTTTTTTTTCCCCTCCAGTGGAGGGCATAGGTTTATCGTCATTTCTGTTAAAAAAAAAACCAAAACAAAACAACAAAACCCAACAAAAAACAACTTTGTGTTTATGTTGTTTTCTACTATTTTACCTAGGAGAACTTGGGAGTGTTAAAAAACGCTTCAGGAAACTCATGCCATCTGACCTTATTTCATGTGTTCTCTCGTATGAGCTGGAACAAAGGAATGGGCTGGGTGGAATTAAAAGAGTGGAGTGTGTGTGTGCATGCGTGTGGTGCATGTGTGCCTGTGTGCCTGTGTGTATAAAGAAGTGGTGATCAGACGTTACTGATAAGAGAAGCCAGTGGTGCTTCTGGGTGATGTGTGTATTCAACTCCAGGCTGACTCCTCTTATGCTAATACAGCCAATTTCCTCTTTTATTTCATTTCTGGAGCCTGAATCTGTGATCTCTGATAAGGTTCCCAAGGATACCGCCTTCACTCACAAATGGGCAAGCAAAGGGGGGGTAGGTGACGGAGACGTGTAACTCGCAGAGAGCACTACTGGATGAATAATTTAAAACTCCGCCCGGAGATTTGAGGCAAAACGGAGAGATAAGAGACACCACAGGGTCTTCTCTGTTTATTCAGAGCTTCATCTTCCAATGACAGGTGACCTCCGAGGTCAAGGGCATTATGGGAAATGGAACCAACAGTGGGAAAAGGTACTACATCCCAGAAGGAAGTAATGATTCACTTGGTGTCAAATGAAAAATTGATCCTTTTCCCCCCGCTTTGCAATTTTTCTCTCCCAGTTTTCAAGGAGAAACTTTGGTCCCAAGGCTGACACAAGCATGAACCCCAAGAGAAGATCAGGAGCAAAATGGCTGGTAGCGATGGGATTGCACCAGTGTGAAACTGGTGCAAGATAAGAATCAGGACCTTTGTCTGAGCAGCATGCTGTCTGTGTCTGTACACAGGGAGTCTGCTTTGCTAGCAGTTTTATCAAATCAGATATGTATAAAGGCAATACCTCAGGAACATCACAGGCTCGATCCACCTCATGTAAATTGCTGTTTTTCACTGGAGCGACCTTAATTTACATCCACTCAGAATCTGCTCTCATGTTTTTAAACAAAACACTCCCTCCTAACAGTTTTATACCTCAATTTCATTTATTTTATGTTGGCCTGAAAGTATTTACTCTTATGGTTTTATCTGGTGTTTGTAAAGAAGCTGAAAGACCTGAAAACTCTCAAGAAATACCTGGTCTTCCTTGGGCCTTATGCAAAAAAAAATCAAGGCATATTCACAAGCTCAATCTCTTGTTGTTGCCTCTTTCATTGGAGAAATCCTGAACTCAGTGACTCCTTTGCAATTAGAAAAATCTGAATCTGTTCGCTCTGGTCATATTTACATTTAGCTTTATAATTTTACAAATTCTGACAGTAAGAAGTATCCCTGGAAGAGCTCTGCTCTACATTATCAAAACCTTCTGCTCAGTCATTCCCATTTGTTTCAATATAATGCAACCATGACCTCTACAGAAAAAAAAAAAAAAAGAAAAAAAAGAAGTCAAAGTCAAAGGTTTCTTAGTGCGGGTTTACATTTCCCTGCCTCTTAAACTGCTGTTTCTGCTTTCCTATGTTTGAATGTTACCCATGTTTTCATTCCTGAGCAATCACATACCTTTTATCTCTTTAGATAAACACGAAAACATACTAAGGTCAATGCCCGGTGAGAAGTTAAGGTTTTGTGTGACTGCCACCCGCTTGTACCATGTATGCACTTCCCTTCCAGCTCTCCCACTCCCCCTGCAAGCCAGTTCCATCTCAGAAATGTTTCTTGCAGGCTTTTGGAACTGTTTGGACAAGTCCTGGGGCTGACTCACATCACACCTTGCTTACTACTTAACCTAACCCAAGCAGGGTGCAATGTGCTGGGCGGCAGCAACCTGCCTGGACTTCTGGTGTGGCTCACACCCAGCCATCTTGCCCACTTCTTTTCATGTCCTTGTTTTCATACTCATACCCTGATGAAACAAATGTGCTCATGGGCCTCAGCCTGAACATCTCACCCACAAAAGCCACACCACTGAGAGGGCTTGAAAGAGTTAGGTGAGCCATTCAATTCTGCTGCTATTTATGTTCACGACAGACGTTTGTTATGGAGGTCCTCCTGGGTTCCTTCAGCTCAGCCAATGACAACTTTTGCCTCATTTATACAAGTTTGTCTACGAAATGGTGTTGAACTGAGGCAAGAGAGATGGGAATCAGTCCTTCTGGTCTCACAAGGGTGTTTCTCCCTAGCTATGAGTAATGGTGATGGGTAAACAAAAGATTCTCCTTCATGTTGCAAGTGAGAATAGGCGGTGAAGGGATGTAGATACTAAGTTCATTTCAAATCATTGCACTCAGTCAGTATTAAGTTTTTTCTCTGGAGGACAGGATAACAGCACTGAGGATAAATGGCCAAATATTATAATGGCTATCTATGTGTACAATTTTATGTCTCAAAACCAAATGATGTGTTGCTATATGTGCATACTTAGACTTAGATATTGGTGAAATCTAGACATTTCAAGACATCATACTTAAGATGCTAATGTATACTTATCCACAGTGTCAGAGAATCATAGAATGGTAGAGGTTGGAAGGGAGCTCTGGAGATCAAGCCCAATCCCACTGCTAGAGCAGGATCACCCAGGGCAGGCCACACAGGAACACATCCAGGCAGGTTTTGAAAGTCTCCAGAGCAGGAGACTCCACAACCTCTCTGGGCAGCCTGTGTAAGGCTCTGTCACCCTCACAGGTAATAAGTTTTTCCCCAAGTTGAGGTGCAATTTCCTGTGTTCCAGTTTATTACAATTGCCTCTCATCCTATCACTGGGCACCACTGAAAAGAGAACCATCCCTTTCTACTGACACCCACACTTCAGATATTTGTAAACATTCATAAGATCCCCTCTCAGGCTTCTCCAGGCTAAACAGACCCAGGGCTCTCATCCTTTCTTCATAAGAGAAATGCTCCAGTCCCTTCATCATCCTCACAGCCTCCATTGGACTCTCTCTAGTATTTCCCTGTCTCTCTTGATTTGAGAAGCCCAGAACTGGACATGATACTCCAGATGTGGTCTTCTATGTCTAAAGCAAAGGAGTCCTACTTCCAGTTCCAAGTCATGAACATGTAACCTGTGTTGGACTTTATTACTTAAAACACTTCTTTCAAAAGTAGAGTGAAGGTTGCACTTTTCTTCTGAGATGGAGCTACAGTTTATGCTACAAAATTCACTTCCTTCTTCGTAGAATAAGAAAGCAATTAGACAAAATTCACACAATGTGGGAGGTTCTGGTTCAGTTCCATCTTCTGTCCAAGAGGGTTCAAACACACAAATGTAGACTATTTTGGCTTGGTTAAATAGTTTGGAAAAAGTTCCAGAATTTCTGCAAAGGAGGAAATGCATTTTTCCCCCATTAGTTATTCAACAACAAAAAAAGACATATCTAGCTTCTGGAGCAGGACTCAGAACTCATGGCATCTCCTCAAAAAAGTGTCCTGACCACTTTTCATCCTCAGTTATTTCCTATACGGGCAACCATTTCAAAAGGAAGCTGAATTGTCAGAACCAGTAGACTGCAGGTTAAATAATTATTTGGAGAGGGATTTTTTTTCAAAAAAGAAGCATCTATGACAATGTTTCTTGTTAAGCTGTTCACAAATTAGAAAGAAAAAGGAAAGAAGACAATGTAGATGGCAAATCTAACACTTTTTACAATAATTTATGTTTTTTCTTATGAATCGACCTCTGTCTCCCATTACCCCACACCAACCTGATACTGATTGAATTAGCTTATTAAAAAAGAAAAAAAATATATAATCATGTTGTTTAGAATCTGTCATTTACAATTTCCTCATTATCCACACACTATATACTTTAGAAAAATGTATTCTGATTCAGTACTGAGTAGTTGCCAATGAAAAAAAAAATGTTCCAGATGTTATTCGGTCCTGTTTGTTTTACCACAGTACAGTGAAGATTGCTTTGGGATTTCCATTGCTGAATGAAAGGATGAATCAACCTGATAATGTGAACACAGAAAGAGTGTGGGTATGGTTTGTTTTTTTTTAATCTCTGTTTTTCTTTTAAACATCACCAAATGTCCCCTCTTCCAGATTATGGTTAGTACAGGAAATTAAAGTGTGAAGAGACTGGCTACAAGACTGAACCTGGTTCAATGAGGTGATTCATAGTTCTGTAATAAGTGTCGATGGTTGAATCTTGGAGCCATTAAAATCAATGTCAGGCTCAGTGATTTACTCAAGTGGTACAGTTTTCTGTCTCTAGCAATAATATTCTCCAGTTCATAAAAATGGAAAGAGGAAGGAGTGTAGATATTAAATAAAATACATCTGTGCCTCAACTCTTCTATGCATCAGGTAGGAGGAGGGCTCCTGAATTCCATAGGTGTACTCCATTCAGACAGACTCAGCTTTTAGTGCTGAACAGACCATTCAGGCAGTTAAAATGGGTTCCATCAGCAGTGGAGACAACTGATAAAATGAAGGGCCCCAACAGGACCTTGGAGGGCTACACTACATATTAGGGATTCCTTTTGAGTCCACCTCCCGCAGAAAGAACAGTAGCAGGAAATAATAATGTTAAATTCTTTTCTTTCATTTACATCAGCTTTACACTAACATTAATACCATTCAGTTTGATAGAGCTACTCCTGATTTATGATGAGGTAAATGAAAGCAGAGTCAGACCCCAAAGGAATATAATATAGACCACCTGTTTTGAAAGAACAACTGGGCTAAGGAATTACTTGTATACTGTACATATAAGAAGCATGTGAAAAGGGCATGGTGGGAGTAACAAAAGCCTTCAATTATCCAGGCCTAGGCTGGATTATATTAAGCAGAGGAAATAAGGTTGGCAGTATGTTTGTGGATCTGGGACAGGATTGCTTCCTAATTCAATATGTGCCACGACCAACCAGGAAGGAAACCATATTAAAGTTGTGATTAAGCACTGAAGGGGCATGATTGAATACCTGCCCTCCCCTTCAGAGGTAGGGGGACACACGATCATAAAGCTCAAAATCTCAAGAACAAACTAAACAGAGAAGCTGAAGTGAGGAGGAAAAATGACCTCGTTGCTGAATTTGAAGAGATTAATATAGGAAACATTTGCTGCATACTGGTTTGTTAAACATGTAGATTTGGCTTCTGTTGTCAAGGTGATTACATGCCTTGATACCACTAAAAACAACCCATTACAAATTCACAGACTGTGGCAAAACCTCCAGTTTGTTTATAATAAAAGTAAAATCCATAAAGAAGACTGGCAAATCAGATAAAACAAATAAAATCTTACCTATGCTTAACAGTTTTATAGAACTAGATATATTAACAAAACTTGCTTTATGTGGATGCTGTTTATACTGGCAAAAATAACTTTTTTTTTTGCTGTAATGGCGTATATTGTCTCATCGAGTGCCATGAACTGGGAAAGGAAAAACACTGTTTTGCTGGTTTAACATCTACCTTGGAACTGGGAATCACCTCCTTTAACCTTAACTAACTACTTTTCTGGTTCCAGCTAGTCATCTAGGACACCTAATAATCAACAGAAAGAGATAGGTATTTCCAGAAGAGGTTCATTCCCTGTTTCATACCAACTCTATGATGGGTTCAGTTTCCTCTAGGGTTCCTGGTTTTCTTCATTGACCTCAGGAATACTGATGGCCAAAATTAACTGTGCTGTCTCCTTCCATCACGCTTTTCAGATAACTATGCTATGCAAGGTTTTTAAAGGTACCCAAATTACTTGTAAAGAAGCAGGTGTGACAACACAGGTTGAGTTCTACAAATAATACAGATTCAGAGATCAGGCCTCCCTTCAGGAGTTTGTCCTGTCGTGTGAGGTTTGAAGCAGATAGACTTAAGGACACCAGCAAGAGCAGCTAGAAACCCTGAGCCTTTGACACATCTCCTTTCTTACAGACTCTTAACTGGTGAAAAAGCAAACAGAGTGAGTTGAAAGAACTGGACTGTGGACATCAGCTTGTGGTTTTGACAGGACTGTTCCACTTGGATAAATAAACAAGGAATATCAACTTTTCAGTGGCTGTGTTTGATGAGTAATTGTATCCTAGCCAAATTTTAATTTGAAAAGCTTCCTAATTTCCTTTCAAACTAGAATTTCAAAAAATGAAGGTGACAAAGTTTCCAAAGACTCTTAGAGGATTAAGAGGCATAGTTTCTTTTACTTTCAAGGCCAGGAGCAGTGTACACCTCACTCTCCTATGTGCTTTCTTCTCCCAGTTGAATCCCTTTCATGTGTTATTCTACCCAGTGCTTTGCAGCACTGTTTTCCACACCAGAGTGGCTTCATTAGTAAAGTTATTTCTAAGTATCCAAATTCTCTGAGAACCACTGGTGATTCTTATAGCCACAGCAGATCTTCAAAACTGGGCTAGAGACCTAAAAATGGCAAAGTACTGACATCATTATTAACCTTCTTCTAAGGCAAAACAGCATCATTACAATAGCTTTGCCCTCAAAGTGAGATAATGTTGCAGCCCACACATTAGTGCTGCTTCTTTTTCTTCAGTTCCCAGATTTCACAAGGAAAATATAGTGGCAAACTGGGAATAGATGGGGGTGGGATGGAGGTGGTGAAGGGTGGAAGGATTAGCACAATGTCAGTAAGCAGAAGTGAAAAGTCATAAAAAACTTACCAAAGAAGGCCAGAAGTAGTAGAGGGAATTGAATAACTAACCAAAGAAAAATAATACATAAAAGAGGCAGATAATTTTAAAATGAGTCAGTAAGACTGCTAATAGACAAGTGTGGGAGAATCCATAGCAAATGAGCTTGACTTTTGGCAAGAGTTTCAATTAATTCTCTCTAGCATAAAAAGATGTTAAAAATCAGATATCTGAGACTATATCATACAGATCTTTAAAGAACAGTAGTAGCCATTTGTCCCCTTACTAAGCACTTGTTGATCAAACATCTGGGTCCAGTACACAAGGAACTAGATGAAATGTGATAGTCTTTGTTTTAATGGAAGTTGAGTTGCATCATCTTATGGACCTTTCTCAATCTAAAATCTTTGTTTCTATGAACCTGAGGTTTTCAGTGGCAAATTTTCATTAAGCATCAGTCCATGTTTAACATGACTCCATGAGAGTACATGGAGTTTTATGCCTCAATTTTCTTTTGAAGGGCAAAAAAAGATAATTCCAAAATTTAAACAGAAATGCATCCAATCCATCAAAATACATGAGTTTTGAAAGTGAAAACTATTAAATTCCACTACTCTGAGATATCACTGTTGTGAGGAACTGTTTCCAGGAAACTAAGCATATCTGCCTGACAGATCTAGGACCTGAATGATACAAATGAAGATGTCCAACACCTGGCATTAATGCCAACTCTTCAACAAGTATTGTAAGACCTGGGAACAAACCAAGACTTCTTCATGGTCTATCCTGGAAAAAATAAAAGGCAGTAAACAACTCAGGGTGCTGCACTAATGTAAGATGTGTATAGCCTACTACAATATTTCTAAAATCTTTCAAAATTATGTTTGTTCCTCCCATCCCCAATACAAATTTGATATTGATTTTATTAGATCAATTTTAATTGAAACTGATTGTCTAGTTGAATTAGAGCAGCGTTAGCAGACATGGCAAAATATATATCACTTTTAAATAATCCTAAATGGCATATAGTCCTGTTAAAATTCCTCAAGGGAATATTGGGAACATTATTACTCATAAAGGGAAACTATCCCAGATGTTATTCGAAATACTTGGTTCACCATATTGCAGTTAATATTGACCCAGTATTTTTAAAGTCTGTAGTTTATCATCCCAATCTACATGTCTATCACTTGATCTATGGAACACATTTAGTTTCTTTCTTGTATTCGGTGTAGTTTCTTCAATTTCTTTTATTTCCAATTGTGCAATGTATGTGTAATTAATGTGTTGCATGTAATTCATTCTTGATCTCACCCTTTGCCCAGAGGGAGGCAAGTGATTGCAGTAGAATGTTTTGTTTTGGTAGGGCCAGATGGGTATATACAATTCTTTATTAGGGAAATCAAGGTGAGCTACACCTGGTCTGAATGGAAAACAGAGCAGTCTTTGGGATAGGCTATTGAATGCTCCATAATCTCTCAGTTTTTTTCAAGAAAACACCTATAT
>WYEA01021887.1:0-15204 GCA_033558465.1 Alcedo atthis | reverse complement strand
ATCTAATTTATTAATAAAAATATTATTATTTTATTTGTCATATTTATTAATAATATTGTTTCTTAATAAACAATATATGTATAAAGAGAGAGAGAGAGGTATTTGTATAGAATGCAAAACCAAAGAACTAATGTAAAATCAGTACAGTTTGAAATAGCAGTATATAATAGACACAGGTGGCTGCCCTTCCCTCCGACGACCAGCAGGGGCCGCTGGGAAACGCTCAAAACTGCTGTCTTAAGCATAGATTCACAACAGGCCTATAAATTTAAAACCATTGCCCCTTCTCCCTCTTGCAGGACCCTGCACTTGCTCTTGTTGAGCACCATGGGGTTCACCTGGGCCCACCTCTCCAGTCTGTCCAGGTTCCTCTGGAAGACATGCTGCATCCCTCTGGTGTATCGACAGCACCACTCAGCTTGGTGTCATCTGTGAATTTGCTGATGGTGCACTCGATCCTGCTGTCTAGATCATTGATAAAAATGTTAACCCAGGCCCCAGCATGGACCCCTAAGGGACCCCACTTGTCACTGCTCTCTATCTGGACTTTGAGCCATTGACCACTACCTGCTGGATGTGGCGCCATCCAGCCAATTCCTAATCCACTGAACCATCCACCCATCAAATCTGCATCTCTCCAACTTGTCAAGTACTATGTTGTGGGGGATTGAAAAAAAGCAGAATATCAACTATGCAATTTTATTTTAAGAAGAATTGTAAATAAAATATATTAAGAAATAATAACTTTTTTTTTTTAATTCAGATATATTTTTTTTAATTCATGGATTCTTTTGCTACTGCAACCAGCATTGCTGTGTCAGTGAACCACAAAATAAAATGAGTGAGAGTTTACTGCATCAGACAAGTTCTTAGCAGTGATTTCCACTGCAGATATGACAAAGACACAGATTTTATCCACCTGCTGTGTTGGTCTTTCTAGTTACAGTGTTACATTACCCAGATGAGAATAAAACAATTAACTGATTTGCCTCAGTATTCCTTTTGAATTTGCACTGCTTTTGCCCTCAGATATATTTCAAGTCCCAAGTAAATTATACAGATATCTGCCTGACAGCTACAGAATTCTTTTGGGATACACAGAGCAAAGCAGGAAAGCGTGATGAAGATTCAATTAACAGAGACTCATTAGGACAGCATCAGACTTAATAGCATCACCTTCTAATATCTCTCCAAAGATTTTGAAATATTGACATACAGTGATCTAAAGCTTTGACTTCAGAAGGGTATTCCACACCTTACACTCTTTATTAAATAATAAAAATAATTAAAAAAAATAATTAGAAAGTATTACTAAAAAGAGTTGAAAAATATTTATAGACCAATCATCAGATAGCTTTCTATTGCATATTTTCGAATCGTTTGCAAAATCTATCTTTAAAGGTCTCCACAGACATTTGTATCTCTCTATTGGCAAGTATTCCTTTGTATTAACCACAAATGTTATTATATTTTTTATTATTATACAAATAAATAACATGCAAAATAATCCACAATAAATAATCTCTCTCTACATTTTAATAGCATTTGAATATTTGTAGAAAATAATGACCTATTTTCTCATCACCTACATGTTGACCTTAGTTTGTTTAATTTTTACTCAAAAGTCAAGTTGTTTCTATTGTTCATTCTATTTACAACAGAGATCTTTCAACTAAAAGATACTTTTACCATTTTACCATGATTTTACATTTCAGTCTCTTCTTCTGACTAACTTCACTTTCTAAACTCAAATCATATTTTTGCAGATAGTGTCTGCTTTTACCAGTGATAATGTTCCATATTTAGAATTACTGTCCAGGATTGGTGTGCAGATCAAGGTCATTGCAAGGCCCTGTGTACCATGTTGGGGGTGCAGAAAGTGAAAGGCTTCACCTGTAGGGAGGAGCAGACAGGACATGTGACCTTAAACTGACCATGGAGGTATTCTATCTTACATACAAAATATTCAGTATAAAGTTGAGGGATCATGAGGGTCATGCTCACTCAGTAGCCAACATCTGAAGAGGACTCAGTCTTTGCCTTTGATCCCAATCAAGTTTTTTCCTGAATGCAATTCCACAATCCAGCTCCAGAAACTGGATCCTGTCTGCCACTGAGTTCAATCTGTGACTTCCCTAGTGCCTGCTTCACAGTATCAGTGACCTAATTGCCATCAGGGAGAGTTGGGTATAATACTGGTTTTTAATATATATGCATATATTCCATATTAAGGTTCTTTTCATTAAAGTTGTTTTAGTTTTCTAATTGATAAGTCTCTGTCATTTTCTTTCTCTTCCCCTTTTGGGATGGAGAGGCATTAATAGAGAGCATCTGATTATAGGTCTGACTGACTGCCCTGATGCTAAATGTTGACACCCTTTCAATGAACAAATTATGTTACTGCCATGTTTAACAATACAGATCATCAATCTGTCTATGTAATGTCCTGGTATAAGATACAGTGCTAAATGTACAGTTCAATAAAATGTCTTTTTTGACACTGAATAGAGGAATATTCCTTTAAGACTTCTTTGAGGACCTCAATGAGACCTAACACAGGTCAGATAATGAGTTTTTTTTTTAAATTGTGTTCACAATACTCATATAATTCATCTTTAGGTTCTTCAGCACTAGTGATCTATACAAGATGTCCAAATATTTTTCATGTTATGTTAATATCTGTGATGCTCCATATGTAGTGTGACTGTTTCTCTATACATTACTATATTTGGATACTATCACATCATAATGCATTCTAAAGTATTCTTTAATTAAGGGAGACAGAAGGCATTTACCCACATCCTATAACATTTGTAGGTCTATAACCTGTGAAGAAATTTACTCGTAATATGCTTTTACTTCAGGTATAAAAGATTAATGTAATTAATGTTTCCTACATTAATCCTGTTTAAGTTTCATACAACTCTCTTGCATTCAGGTATTGTATGGGACCTAGAGAAAGATTCATTACACAGATTATTGGAGTCTAGTAATACAAGTACATATTGTAGTACAAATCGGAAAAAAAGTAGGTCTAACAGAAATGATTACAAAAGGAAGACCATTAGAAAATCTGAGAGACAAAATAAAAGTAGTATAATTTAAAAAGGAAAGAAAGTCTAATTTAAAAAAAACCAATCAAACAACAATCTTGTATTAAGACCTTGTATTATTAGGGTTAACAGAGATGTTATTTCAATATAATGCTTTATTTTAATGCTATGCTTGAAAAAGTATGCCCCTAAAAACCAGCCACACAAACATTTCTTCTACTAGTCATATGAAATAGCTGAACATTTCTTCCTGAAGACATTTAGAAAGACATAGATATGCAGAAAAAAACCCTACAACTGCAATTTGACACAGTGAAACATTAAGATAAAGAAAGCAAAAACACAACACAGGAACAATTATGAGAACTGAAAATCTATTTATATATGAGAATACAAGGCAAAAAGTCCATAAACATTATACCATTCAATGTGCAAGAGAAAGACTCAACACACTTAGAAACAAAGAAAGCAATTTTTACATTGGCTATGCTTCAATGAAATTCAAGCCCTGATATGCAAATGAAGTTTTGAAACTTAATAATAAATTTACATGAATGAAAATATAAAAAAAACCCCTCAAAATTAAATCACTCAACAAATTCCAATTGACCTAAATAGTGTATTTCATAATGCCTTTGGATTTATTAGAAAAATGAAAATGAAATTGTGTGCATTGTCAAACCTCTACAGTCTATGAAATGAAACCATTGGAAAAGGGTTCCTTCAAACTTTCCCTGAAGAAGTTCTACAAAGCCCTTTAGAACTCTTGGATATATGACCTTGCAACAAAATGTACCTTAAAACAAAGGATTCAGATATTTCTTCTTTTTTTTTTTTTTTTTTTTTAATGTAACTTTCAGTCTTTGAAACTCAGAAACCTTCAGTTTATGTTTTTTTCACTGCTTCAGCTTTTCTGTATGATTTTGTGTGACATATTGTGTGGTTAGTGAAGAATTACCTCACTAACCACTTGAAGATACAGTTTTGTAGTGCAGAAATTGTTTTAATAAGAGTTTCACACATACAGAAAAGCTTCCTTATGTTTTTCTGTTTAACCTTGATATATTACTTATGTATGTTAGATATGTTTATTTTTAATCACATTCTTATAATTCTGGGAATTGAGAAATCTATGAGTAAATTAATACCTTTGAAATTCATGTGAAACTGTATTATTTCAAGAGACAGATATATTCTTTGCAAGTTGCAGTTTTCTCAAGATTGTGTCTTTAATGCCAAATGTATTGTATTGCTGTAGAAACTCTTAACTCTTTATTTTGCCTTATTTATGCTATTTTTTCTTTCCAGTTTATTTTCTCCTATTACTAGAACAATATGGTGATAGATGCACAAAGATTTGCTTGATCTGTGTAAATCTAGGCACATGGTTAAATGCATTGGGTATTACAAATCATTAAAAACTGATTAGCTTTAAAGGTTTGAGAAGCTATTTATAGTGATTCAAAGTAATTCCTTGTAATGTGGAAAATGCAGAATAGAATGAAGATAAAAGAAACTTTTGAAATGCAGATATTACTAAATTAGTTTAGCCACATAAACCAATACTCATTTTCAGACCACTATATTAAAACAATCAAACATTTTCAGTTTAGTTGGTCCTAAGACTATAGTATGTTTTATATGCTCATCTTGTAATTTTTAACAAAACCAGACATTTTAACTTTATTTCCTCAAAAGAATGGGAAATAAAATCCTAATTATTTCAAGTACTATTACACGATGCTGTGATAACCAATCTGCAAAAACAGCATTGCTTTGTTCCAGAGTATTAGACATTTTTGAACCTACTTGCCTTCATATTTGTATAATCAATGAAACCAGAAAACGTAATTCAACATTTTTCCTCTTGATGAGATACACAATTTTCTAATGTTTTGCCTCATGTCATAATCACTCAAGTAGGGACCCTCACGTGGACCAATAAGCTACTGGTCTTTTATCCCTCAGAGGCCAAAGGTGCAGATCAGGACTTTCATACCAATGGAATAACAAATTTCAGAGATAAAATCTCATCTAACAATATCCTGATCTACTCTTTCATAAGTAGGTGTTAATTATTCCCTCTCAAACACCTGGGCAATTTCTTTTGAAACAAAATAGTACATCATATAAGTTTTTTTTTTTTGGCCTGACATCTTCTGAGAAGCAGATGATCTTTGAAAGTTTCCTGGACACCTGTTTGTGATCTCACCAGCATGAGTAGCAGGTTCTTTTGTGAGGGCATCCAGATGCAGACCAATAGTGGTTAGTTGTAGTAATAAAGTAATACTAAGAAAAATTTTAGGTTGAGAAGAATAAAATAGTCTCGTTTCATTGATTAAATCAAGACCAAATTTAATTTTAAGCCCAAATATGCAAATTTTTCTACACGACAAAATACTAGAGGACGGAGAAGTGTTGACAGAATAAATTGCTTTGCTTGGCTAAAACAAATGATTTTTGTTGTTGAAAATGTTTTGGCATAGTTATCTTTATAACACATCTCATTGTCAGAAATACTGTGTGGGTTTTTTCTCTTTTTTAACACTTCTGAATAATTTCTGTCTCTTTTATACCTTCAAGATATCTGGATGTCATTCCCAGCTTCCACAGGAAGCTGTGTTGATTTGCATGAGCCCTCATGAACTGGGAGCAGGGTGGGCCTGCCACCAACCTCCCCCATCACACAATCAGCAGAAACACTAAAGACGGAGTCCCTCCTAGACAGAACTCAGCTCTTCCTTTTCTTAAAGCCTATCTGCAAGGAGAAAAAACAATCACAAGCAATCAACACCTCTTCTTCCAAACAAGTCTTTCCAGATCATCTCACAAGGCTTGAGACACTTAGAAGCCAGGCTCTTGTAAACACCCAGAACAAGGGGAACACTCATTAATGTATTGAGAATGATATTTCATGCCGTGGTTGTTCTTTTTCCCCAGTAACAGAGTAAATTTATACAATGAAACGAAACATGAAATTCCATCTCTGTAGTTAAACTATGCACAGTATTCTGGTGGGGGTAAAATACATTGCAATTCGAGAGTAATGCTGCTATTTCACTTTGCATCAATGCTAAGCAAACCTGTGTAAGAACTTGAAAGTTGCTTGTTTCTACAGACTATTAAATGAGTCTGCAGAATTTATAATGGGACTAATTAAGGATGCAACCAGTATTCCACATGTTGGCCTAGTTTTAAGCACCTCTGTCACTGTATAAAGAACAAACATAGCCTATTCTGTCTGGCCTGCAAATTCTTTTGCCAAGTTTGAAATGACAGGAGATGAATATTTTGAAAGTTCAAAGTAAAATCAACAAGCTGCTTTCAGATTTTAGAGTAGTGAAAATATAACATGTTTCTGCTTTAATTTACACATTCATTATGTTAATTCTTTGAAGTTATTTTGGGAGGAATGTGTTAGCAACCGGAATATACTCAGTTTCTGGTGTGCGTGCGTGCATATGTGCTTGTGAATATTTGTTCAGGAAAAGAAGTTGTATATGGTTTAAAATAAACTTGTCTCATTTGGGAAACTTTTGGGTTTTTTTGTTTGGGTTTTTTTTGTTGTTGTTCTTGGTTTCTTTTTTTGTTGTTGGGTTTTTTTGTTTGTTTGTTTTCTTTGTTTTTCTAATAACTTTATGGATTTACTGTTGAATTGTAATGAGATTGGTGATTCTGAACAACTAAATATGCTCACTACACAAGTCTCCCCAGAGCGTCTTACTGTAATATATATTAACTATAGTTGACATTAAGGCTAACATAGTAATTCTGGGCTTAAGTTGCATTCCCCTTTCCTCTTTTGCATTGTTGCTGATGCCAGATTGGTGGAATAATGGGCTGATAAATTGTTCATGCTTGTATTTATTCTCTGGTTTTGGAGCCTGCGTTACTAAACTCTTATACCCCACTACTGAGAAACTACCTGGTGTTAATAGTTCCTTTGTAATATTAACCCCTCAAAGCATGTCCAGGCACCATCTGGGGAGTGCTAGTTGACACTGACATAAAAAGGTATACAATTCTAAGGGGGAAAAAAACAGAGAATTAGAAAACAGCTGATCAGCAAAAGTAAAAGGAGCAGTGTAGTTCAAAAAGTAACAGCAGTGAACTTGTCTACTTGAGGAGTGTCTCACCAACAAAGATTTATTAGGTGTCCTAGAATAGGTGGTGAGGATATTTATGATCTTTAAGGTCTCTTTAAACCCAAACTGTTCTATGATTCTGCAATAGCATAAATTAATAAGTAAATATTAATTTTATCACACAACTGTCATATTTTAATCTGCCTGCTATAGTTGTGAATAATAATAATTTTAAAACATTAAAACAATGGACATTCATATGGAAAACATAATTATGTTTTTTATATATATAATATATATATATTATACAAAAAGTTTTACATGTTACTATTGTTGTTACTATTGTTATTGGTTGTTACTATTTTCCAGTCATTTCTTCCTGCTTGTTAGCTTTCAGTGTGTATATTCTCTTGTCATTTTTTTATATTCAATTAAGCAGGGAATTAGGAAAGTACAGTGTAAACATATTCAAGGATGCAATCGTCATAGTCGTTCTTATCCCAGGTATGTCCGAATCCGAAACTTTCTGTTTCTTCAGTCAGGAGCCATGTAAGACTGGGCAGGATTGTATGAAGCTCTTCAGATTGGTGGTTTTTTGGGTTTTTTTTGCAACTGGAATATGTAACTCTAGATGCTTTTGCAGTGACTTGTTTTGCTTCTTCTTTTCATTCATAAGCAGTTATTCACATTCCTGTTTCCCACTTCCCGTCAGACAGCTGCCAGTTCATTCTTTCCAGTATTCCTCTCTCACTTCAAAAAACTGTTGAAAGATTACTCAAATTGTGTAAAAACAAAGATTCTGTGGAGCTTTAAATTAATGTTAGGAGACCTCTGAAAATTAGCTGTAATATAACTTCCTATGGCCTTGAGAATAACATTGAGAATTAAGACTTTACAAAGAAAAGTTGTTTAAAATTTTTGTTGCTTGTACCATCTGCCTTCCTTTTCAGTTTCAGTCCACACTACTCCTTGCCCTCCTCTTCCCATATGGGCTGCCTCCATTGTCAAAACTCATAATCTGAACTATGTCAACAGTTTGTTCATCAGCATTAGGTGAAGAATGACAGTTGAATACCAATTACTGCACAACAGGGTACTAAAATATTTGTCAGCTCTTTCTATGGTACTGATAATAATGGCAATAGTTTCATGCATGCTTGTAATTCCTCTGTTTAAACACAGACCAACTGAGGCAGAAATAGACTTTGAGTTACAAACTGATCATGATACATTTTTAGCTCAGAGCTTTGTTCTTTGACCTAGGAACACATACCCTGAACAATGTATTGTATACCCTTTATAAAGTTTCTCTATGAAGTTCAGATATGGCAAGGTAGAAATAACTGAAAGAATTGAAAGAAACGGTTTAGATACTGATGAAGTTTTTGCTGTATCATACATTTTACGGTATAAAGCTTTTTATTTATTTATACCTACCTAGAATTCCTAATAATATGCATGTCAAAAGAACCAGAAGCAAATTGAAAGAGCATCCAAGGAGCATCAGACCTCTGAGGTCTATCAGGCAGAGAGTAGGAGTAAGATTCCTAGATAAATAAATTAATACTTTATTGACATTCCTTACATAACCACTACTTTAGTTATTTTAATGTGTTACTAACCATGTCTGTTTGAATTTGTGTTCATGTGAGACTTGAATGCATTCTTCACAAACAAGGACTCTTCTAAATGAACATATTTCATTTTAAGAAAAAAAATGAAACTTGTTTCTAATAAATAAACACATAAATAACTAAACATGTAATAAAAATTCAACATTATGTACAAAGAGTTGTGAGCTTCAATAAAGATAAACCAGGTTTCTAGAACTGAGAGTTATGCCATAAAGATTTAACCATTTGGGTAATTTTTTTTCTTTTTTTTTTTTTAATCATTGAAGTACTCTTCATTAGTGATTAGTTGCTTCTTTTAACTCTTTCATTTTATATTACAGCTGTTCTTGTGTATCATTCAAACTAAATTACAGTACTTCAATTAATAGATTCATCAAATTAAACTAAAAAGAATCTTTCAGAAAATATTCTTTTCCATTAATTGCTTTTACTGAACATGAGTTATTCATCAAAATGTTCCTGTGGTGTTTGATTTGCAAACAATCACTGCCACAGAAAGTATTTATTAAGCTATTGAAGAAAACAAATATTAAGACACCCAGCAATGTTTTTGAATTTGAAGTTTTTCTAGTGAGCAAAATCTCAGCTACAACTTCTTGCCATGTATATATATTATAGTCAAGTAAACAATATATAGTCTTTATATCATGAACTATACAAAAGAATGTAGTATTTTTTACTATGAGAAAAAACTCCCAACATTTCCCTTCTTATAAACAGACAGAATGTAATTACGTAAGGATAAGCAAAGTTGTTATAAAAAGAATGGTATAGAAAATTTATTATTAAAGTTGTTTCTGGTTTTCCATCAATCACTAAGTTATACATGTGTGAGAAATGTTCTTGTTAAATGTTCCATTTTTAAACATTGTAAGGAAAGTATTTTATTGGTATAAAAACAATCTAGAATTTTTACTTCTTCCAGCTTAACCTCTGCAGATGCACGATTGCAATATTTCTGTAAGACGAGTCCTCACTGAGCTTTGTGACATGATATTATAATTTTCTGTGTAGAAATACCTCACTGATACAACATTGGCCCACATTTGCCTTTTCTACAGAGATGTTACAATTGTGTCTTTCAATTATAGGAACTTACTAATTGTTTACTATTCTGAGGTCTTTCTCAGTTGTTACAAACTATTAATGCTCCTTATTAGAGAAATATGACATCTTTGAAAAATTTCTAGTAGATTAGTTTGGTGGGTTTGCAGAGATGTGCTGACTTTTAAAGTGGCAAGACCTGTATATCTAGATCTTACCTTATTTCTTAAACATTTGTTAGGTTAAATATGATACCCTGAAGATACATCTTATTTATTGTACTGAGTACTGAAACTTTTCAAGAACTATCAGTATAAGAATATGACACTGCAAGCTGTTAATTTCATTTTCATTATTATTCTCCAAATGCATCTTCCTACATATTATGATACTTAATTTAATACTTCAGCCTTTTGATTGTCATCCAGCCCTTCCTGTATGACATCCCATTTCTCCTGTGAATGAATGATTCTTTTAAAATTCTGTTTGGAACCTTCTGTCATATATGAATCACTGTCAAAAGTATTAGCAGGAAGTTATTTTAATGTAAATTTCTAAAAGTGCAATTTGAGAAAGTTCTATGGTAAGATTCACTCTACTACATACAAGAAACATACAAAGGAAAACCAAGTTAGAATCAAGCTAGAGTGATTCATGCAGAGTCCAGAGAGGAAAAAGGTAGGGAGTTTAACTCATTCCACTGAGTTAATATGTTGTTGGAGAATTAGTGATTATAGATCCTACACAAATTTGACAGCAAGAATTTAATATTTATTAACACTGTTATAGGAAATAAATAAATAAATAGGGTTATATGACTTTAGTAATCAGCCAATTATCAGAGTGATTTAATATAGTCTACTATAATCAACATTACAAAATTTCCTCAACTGAATCACACAAACACATACACACATATAGACATAGCTTAAATAAAATAAAATTGCACACATGCAAACATGTAGATGTAGAGGTTAACCTATGATAGATTTTTCTGTTGGTTGTAGTAAATTATTGGTGCCAAATATATTTGAAAGCTTGTGAAATACAGTTATAGTGGATTATTCACTATTCTCCCTTAATAACATTTAACAGCAGACAATCTTTGACCCTTTCTTCTTCATTGGTATCTATCAGCAGATTATCTTGGAAATCCTCATGAAATCTACTCTCTGAAATTTTTTGCACAAGTGCCATTAGAAAACCTCTCAAAATCTACACTGGGAGGCAGCCCAGCTCAGAGGGAGCTAGCAAGTCACAGCCTGCTGCAATCCCAAAGAGCTTTCACTTAGGATCATTATTTATAGGATTGTGAGATAATTGACTTTAGTCATTATATTTCCATTCCAGCCACAATTCTTGTCAGATGATTCTGGCACTAGTATCAAATATCCTAACTCACTGCATTCATAGCCAAAACAAAAACACAAAGCTGGCTGATGCTAACATCATCCTGTTGACCTGGAGTCTGCACCAATACACCTTGTACTGGTCATTATGGTTTTCTGTCCACATTGGAATAATTTAATAGCATTTATCTTAAACATGTTTGAAACAGTACAGATAGTGTTTTAATCACAGGACCATCTGTAGTTAAGTAAGCTTCAGAGAGGAAAAAGAAAGAAAGGTCATTGACCTTTGACCATTGTTCTTTCACCTTGAAAATACAAGTATCTTCCTCAGTTTTCATTGGTGTGAAAATAAAGGCAGGGCCTTTTGCAGAGATAGTGTGTGTTTTCAGTGTCCATTATGTGCAATTTGAGCTCTCACAATTGTACAACTTTGAATCTCTTTCACTTGGAATTTAGATGAATTATAAGTTTTGATCCACCCCTAAGTCCCACTAAGTATTATTTGCTGACATCTGAACACTGAGACTTTGATTGTGTTTGGTTGGTGGAACTAAGGAGAGTATCAAAGCTTTTGATCTGTGCTATGTGCCCTGACTGGTTATTGTTATATGACACTGCAAAGTAAAAGAAGCTATTAAGCTTCTGCAATTGTTTAATAGCATTATTTTAATGAACAAATACTGCCTTGTGGGCATTAATTTGCTAAATCACAACAGTTGACTGAATGCAAATTTTTATATGTTATGGATGAGGATTTAGACTCCTACACAAGGTAGAAAGTATATTTGAAGAGTTAAATTATTTTTGTTTAAGGCATTTAGAATTTTTTTAAAGTTACTGCCATCTAAGTGACATGCTCAAATTTTTTAAATGTTGATTTTGCTAAAGAAGTAGCTATGTACCATCAATAGTCACACATTATTTTAATTTAGCAGTGCTATTCCTTTCCTGAATTGCCACATCTGGCTTCTTTCCATTAATCAACAGAATCCTCTAGGAGAGACAACACATAGCAAGTTAAAATACTTCCACAAAAGTTATTTTCCAGCCCCATCTAAAGAACCTAAAAGTGCAAGGAATCTTCAAATGAGCCAAAGTAATCCCAAAAGGTATCTCCTATAGATGCTAAAAGAGATTAAAAGTTATCATGTAATTTAAGTTTTGCATTCGATTTTGTTTTCCTTTTTGCTCTTATTTTCTAAAGTCTTGGTTTCTTCTAGCACCCATTTGTGCAAGATCCTTCATTTGCAATAATACTGACATGGAAGCTCTATAAGGTTTCTCCTTGTGCTTTCTTATGAAGGGATTATTATTTGACCTTTTGCAAAGATTCACAGAATCAAAGATAGCATGTTACCGTCTGCTGAGGGACCTCAGAGGTACACAAATTCTGTAGCTCAGCTTCTTAATGTACAAAATGATTGATTCTTATGAGCAAGTTTTTAATTTGGAGTAGAAATTAAGTTGATGGCTTTCTGAGCCAGAAACATAACAGTCCTATCTGGAACTTTAGACAGGTAAATTACATTACTTCAAGTGCTCTTTAACCTATAAATATCACATGGCAATTTTTCAGCAGTATAAATAACAGCATATACTTGATGGGGGTTTTTTTAGATAAAATCAATAACAATAATAATTAAAATAATAATGATAACATTTTTTAGGGCTTGTGCTTCTGTCTGGGAATGTTTTTAGGCAAGAGCAGACATCTGTATAGTGCAGTGCTCCTCAAATCTTAATTTATATCTCAAAGTAAGTGGTTTGTTGTGCCAGATTACAGAGTTTATTTCTCTTTGCTCTTTTGTTATGGTGAGAAAACATGCCATTAAAATATTTATATTTAGACTTAACAGTTGCATGCTGAATAAACAAGCACCATCAATAAATTTCACTTAGATGCTTTTTATGATAATACACTGTAATTGGATTCAGCAGTAAATCCAAACACAGATCTGAGGCATTGATTTTCCAAACCGTTCTGTCAAAATTATGCAGTAAGAAATGAAACAGCAGTCTGATGAGGCATATAATAAAAAGATTTTTAAATATGATTATGAACAGAAGATATCAATACATGCATAGGTCTTTTATTAAAACAATCCTGGCAGTGTTATTAAAGGATTCAATAATATTTTTTCATATTGACCATTTCTAAATACACATTGTCAGACAGAGACAGAGTATTTCATTTGTTGATACCGACAGGCAAAATGCTTGTCAGTGATGTCAGAGGTTTTGAATGACGTTTTAAATGGAATGCAATTAAAAACCAAGCAAACAAAACCACAAACAAGAAGAAAAAAAAAAACCCCACAATCAAAAATAGCCTTCAAACCACCAAACCACTTTGCATTTTCTTCTGGTGGGATTTAGAATATAATTATTTGGAAATAGATGAGTCATTTTTGGAACACCATCTTATAATGATGTATCCATATGCTATACATAACACAAGGTTTATTAGTGCTGTGAAATGATTTATAGACTCTGTGCATATATGTCACTGGCATGACCTGCATGTAAGATACATACTACCAAAGTATAGCTCTTTGTCCTCATGTTATTCAGGTGTATGGAATCTTACATATATATAGAGAGAAAATCCTCGTCTGGGAATAAAAGGCAAAATAAATAATAATAATACATGGATATAACTGCCTCTCTTTCTGGTGAAGAAAGAAACATTTTCCAGCTTAAAACTTAAATCTACTGTAATTCTCCTATAGTCAATTCAGTCTTTCTGAGGAAGGAATGACGTGACTATTTTCTGAAGGGCACATGAATGGGAAAATTAAGTTTGTGGCAAACAGTACATTAAGATTTTCATACAAATGAGCATGAAGGAGTGACTAATTTAGAAATCAGGGTACAGTGGCACTGTCTATATGGGTTATGTCATGCTCAGGCCTTTTAAAAATCAATATGCATTGATTTGCTGTAGAATAAGTTGTTCATTGTTTACAAGGTAAAAAAAAAACAAACCAAACAACTTTTGTTTCTACCTCTAATTTGACCTTGCCTGAATTACATTCTGAATCCTTTCCTAGTTTTTTTTAACCAGCACTGGGATTGCATGTATTTTAATATGTACACAGCATTTTTTGAACTGTTTTTTAAAATAAAGAGATATAACCACTAATATGTCATAAAATATCTTTTTTTTTTTCCCAAAACTGTATAAAACCCCTGTCATTTTCTATAAGAAAAACAAGAAAGTAAATTATCACTGCAAATCAAGCACTACTCAGTCTTCTATTACCTACTTACTATTTTGAATAGATACTCGTTTGGGTTTTAAGATGACAGTGTGGATTTCTGTTTCTGTATTATATTAATCATGATTATACTAAGCATAAGACTAATTCAAGCTATGGCAATAAAAAATTTAACCACTGTAGTAGATTTATTCTTTCTTCTCTACTACAGTTTCTAGGAACGTATGCTAAATTAATTCAGATTAATTTATCTAAAATGAGCTTTAATCATAGAATATGTAATAATGTCAGCAAAACTGAAGTACAAGTCATACAGAATTTTGGCAAAGACATATTGTTAAACCTCTGAATAAGAGTGTTGTTACAATGAATAGTAAAAATAAAAACGGTTATTATTTCATAACTGAATCACGATTTTTACATGAAATTAAATGTGGATCCACTTTAAAGAGACAGGTTCTGCAGTGAATTTTGAATTTACATTGAAACTAAAATTTTTAACAAATGTCTAAGGTTGAGTTTTGTAACTTTAACCTTTTTGTAATTAAATCATCAAGAATAAAGGCTAGAATAACATCAGAAATAAGCACAGACAATCCTGTATATAGTTTTATGTAATTCTCTGTATTTGCTAACAAAAATATTAATCCTATTAGGAAAAAAAAAAAAAAGAAGAAAGGAAAACAAGTTTGCTGGAGATTAAATATATAGGACATGCATGGGGAGTATATTTCTTTTTAATACTGTTAATGGATTATTATTTTTTTTTAATGACAATTAGAAAAATTCCATTAGAAAAAAAGATAAAAAAACTACAA
>WYEA01021885.1:59269-70124 GCA_033558465.1 Alcedo atthis | reverse complement strand
GGGTTGGACTAGATGATCTTCTAGGTCCCTTCCAGCCCCTAATTTCTGTGATTCTGTGATTCTGTGATTCTGTGACTTCACCACCCTGGTCCACACCTTGGAGTTTAACTTGGGAAGTGTTGGGAGAGAGGTTGTCAGTGAAAAAAAATTGTTTATAACCATAGCCTTCTCCTCATCCACTATTGCCAGCCCACCATTTTTACTCTTCAGGGGGGGTATGTTTTCTATGATCATCCTTTCTTGATTATCTGTAGAATCTCTTCTTGTTATTCTTTACATCCCTTGCCAAGTTCTGCTCCAACAATGCCTTGGCCCTCCTGACCTCATTCCTACATAATTGGGCAGCATCCCTATACTCTTTTCAGGGTATTTGTCCCTGCTTCCATCACTTGTGAAGCTCCTTCTTCCTTTCAAATTTGACCAGTAGGTCTTGGCTTAGCCATGCTGGCCTCTTCCCTTTCTTGCTTGATTTCTTACACCTGGGGATCAAGATCTCTTGCAGTCACTAAAGAGTGTCCTTAAAAATCTGCCAGCTCAGTTCTGCCCCCTTGTCTCTGAGGTCTGTTTCCCAAGACATCCTATTAACCTTGAAGTGCTGTAAGTTTCCTTTTCTGAAGTTAAAGGTCCTGACTGCTTTTTGACTGAGTTCTGACCCTATCAGCATATAGTCACTGCCTCCAATCTTGAGATTGTTGATGAGTTCATTTTCATTGGTGATTACCAGATCAAGTATTGCATCCCCTCTGGTGGGTGTGTCTACTTCCTGCCTCAGGAAGTTGTCATCAAGGCACTCCAGGAGCCTCCTGGATTGTCTTCTGCTGGCTGTATTACTTTTCCAGCAAATGTCGGGATGGTTGAAATCTCCCAGAAGGACAAGAGCATGCGAACTTGATACCTCCTGTAGTTGGAGTAGAAACATTTCATCAAGAGTTTCCTCTTGATAGGGTGGCCTGTAGTAGACTTCAACCACAAGGTTCCCCTTGTTGCCTTGATTTCTAATTCTGACCCATAAGCTTTCAACTTATATGGTCATTAGTTTTTTAATTTCATCCTTTTGCCCAGCCACCATGATGAGCAGATCATTCACTTCTTCACAACTGACACAGGTGTCATCTCCAACACCCTCCCTTACAAGGGTCAGGCTCCTGCATTCTCTGCAGCCGGGGGTCTGGACACCCACATGCTTGCATGGGGCCTCAGCCTGGGTGCCCCCAGTTTTCCTAGCCACAGCGTTTGCCCAGGTTGCAACCATGGCTAGACCTTTGGAAGTAACTGACTTCACAGAGTAAGGGGACACACCCAGATGATTCACATGGCTTTTTGCTTGAGCTTGTCTGGTGCTTAAGCACACCATTTAAACTCCTGAGGCGTTTAAATTGCCTGTTGTGTGAGCAGCTCCAATCACGCCTGTCCCTGCCTCCCTTGCAAGAGAAACCAGAATCCGCCAGGGCTGCCACTCTCTTGGTCTTCCAGGCTAATGGAAAGCTTACCTGCACAGCAAAAAAACCTACCGATTACCCGATGTGCTGCTGGGACCAACCAGCTGTGATGGCAACTCCTCGAGTGTTCTCGGTTTCTTCCTCTGACAGCATTTTCTCCTCAACACAGAAAGCTGGCTGAGAGAGAACCCCAAGTGACTCAGCCTCTTTATAGAACTAACTGACCAGAAGACACATGTGCTTGAGTACTTCAGACTTTATCTACTTCCTTTCTAGAATTTTGGACCAGGTGCTTAGTACAAAGGGATTTGTACAGACAATATCCTTTTGAAGTTACTCATAGATCCAAAAAGGAAATTACCTTGAAATATACTTCTGCTCTAGACAGTTTTTGGACAAGAGGAATATGTATGTGACATACTGAGTAATTAGTATTTAAATGAATTATTTTTTAAGCAATCCTGACTAATGTGATTCATAATAGAAGGCTTCAGTCAGTAGTGAGGTCAAACCCAAAGGAAGAGAAAAATGTCACTGGATAATCACTTAAGCTAAAGGACTACCCTGACAAGACTGGTTGCTTTAGAACAGCATAACCTAGAGCAAACGTAGTCTAACTCTTGTACAAACTCATGTACAAGTGTACATGAGCATAACGTCTGTGAAAATTGAACTTGTCCCTTTTGCAACTATACATGAACTCCAACAGCAGGATGAGCATTGCAGAGAATCTGAAAATCTTCTAACAAGTCTTCACTAAACAAATATCCAGGCACACGTTATTTTGGAATATTGTCTGACCTAGTTTAGGTCTTTTCATTTGGCAGTGTATTGTACTCAATTAATTAAGTAGGATGCTGGATAAAAGCCAAGTATTACAGCCAGCTGTTGGCTGAGGGTTTGTGTGAGACACCTTATTCCAGTTTGTGTTCACAAAATGTAAAACTGAGCCATTTTAATCTGTGAGGTCAGATGGACTACTTTGTCAACAAATAAGATGTATCTAAATATGGCATAATTAAGCACGTGTTACATAAAATATTAAACATCATCTGTCTTCCTTAGTCTGTGCTTTGTATCTTGTTTATGCTGAAATATTGTTATGTTAATTTTATTTTAGGATCAAAGTGAGCATAAATGCAATTCTGACATCTGAAAAGTGCTTTATGTCACCTTATCAGCCAGAGAAGACAACAGTTCTGATTTAAACCTCAAAGACTAATTGAGGCTTGCTAAGAAGAGCAATCTGCAACATATCAAGTATACAAGACCACCCCAGCACAAATGAATTAAACTCTGAAAGCCAGTAGTCTCCCAGAGTTGTTTCAGGTATTAGAATGAAATATAAGAATAATGCAAGCTGTAAATAAAACATTGTCTGGGTGACCTGGGTTTTGGCTTCAGACTGCATTGCCTTTCACAGCTGCCTGGACAGGTTTGAGAGGAAGCAAGACTGTTCTGTAAAAGCTAATCCCCTGTCCAGCTATTTCTGGGCCATGGTACATATTTTGCAGTAAATCCCGTAATGACCTTGTCAGCTTTTTAATGAGCTTAGAACTTACATTGAGGCACCCTATGCAGATTAAACTGTATGAACATTTCTACTATAGTGTTACATCAATTTTAGACTCGAGTTGCCTTTTTTGATAATAAAATATTTGAGTAATAATATGACAAGCAACTCTAAATTTTTTTCTTTCAAAGTGAGTAGGACAAAAGATAGGTAAGGGTAGTCTTACCTAAAAAAGATCCTTTTGTACATTTATTATCTTACTTTCTTAAGTCTGGAGGGACAGGGCAAAGTGTCCTATTCCAGGTCATTGTAACTCAACCTCCCCAGTCCATGTTATTATTAATGTTTCATGTGTGGAAGTACTATTGCAGAAGTTTGTTAGTTGTGTTGGGTTTTATTTTTCGATTAGAATTCAGCCCATTGCAAATGTACAATAGTGCTATGTGGTGCTTATAACTACATAGTACATGTTCTTCCAGTCTACCATGAAAAATTATACATGCTAAATAACCCCATTCTGAGAAAGAAGAGCACATACTAAGAACAGACATCTCATGGTAGGATTGCTGCACAGGCAGAAAAAAAGCTACAGCTGGTTAGTGTTTGGTATCCACAAAATTTGGATCAACAAATCCTATGGTGTGCTGTTTCCTTTGTTGCTAAACTCATTTTTTTTCAAATAATGATGATTATTTCTTAACTGCTTCAAAAGCTACAGTAACAATATTACTTAAAAAAAATAATAAAAAACTGCACCTAACTTTTTCTAATAACAGAAGAATTAAAGATGTGTGTTTCATTGGTATTATTTTACTGGGACTAAACAAATTCTTTATATAATACTATTGATAGTCAAGCTATCCATAATTTTATATATTGTTTACTAGGTATCAAAGCTGTTTAGCATTTCTTCAAAGTTAGTTTCTTTAAGGAAACACATCTCAAATGCTTCACATCCTGACCTTAGAAACATTAAGGCTGAAGAAAGACAGCCTTAACACTAGTTTAATAGTCACTGTGACTCTTCTACACACTGCAATATTTTGGACAATGGACCTGATCAAGGAAGTTGTTCAACTTAAACTATCACAACAGATGAAGTTAAGTAAATTACATATATATATGCAAAAGTGACATCGATGATTGCTAATTAACCACTTGTTTTTTTGAGATAGCTCCATAAAACTAGAAAATTTGCTGTTATCTTAAGCTTTCCCCCCAAAATTTCTCAAATATTAAAATTGCTAGTGCAAAAATATTAATAGTAAAAATAACTTACTCCTCAACTGCAATCTGAGTTGAACTGTAGAGGGACGAAATACTGAGGAATAAACTTGTGCGTTTCCTAGATCAGATGAAAAGTCTATTCACTGTGTAGGAGGGAAAGACTCTCACCAAAAGACTTTCCTCTTCTGTATGAACTGCAATGGCCTTCACTGTGGTTCATTCCAAATTTTACATGTATTTACAAATATTAAGCTTTTAAAGTTATAATTCAGTCTATTAATATACAAATGGTACTCTTAAGCCTGCAGCACACTGACTTCAAACTGACAGAGAATAAAAATACCCTCCTTTTTGAAATGCCAAGCACATTTCCATTCTTATAGGCAAGCACATTGCTGTAAATGCTATGATAAGAAATCTTTTAAACATTACTAACCAATAACAGGGAAGCAAAGTGATTGTACTTTATTATGTATTTTTATTAATAAGTATTGTTATTTGGGCCATGCATAATAACACTGCAACAATTATATCTATCACAGCATTACAACAGAAACTATCTGAAACCTTGAATTTTTGCATTTCGTGAACAGTGTTTACTGCTACTGCAGTCTTTTTTAAGATTCAAACCAGTTCTCCCTGGTAAGACAGGCTGATAAATCAATCCACCTCCAGAACAATGAGCAAGATTTTGGCACAAACTGCAGTCTTAGCTTTAAGTTACATTACACTGGGGGGCATTAGCAATGAAGACAATATACCAAAATTAGTGCTGCAACTTGAATTATACCTGGAAAGGGAACAAAGTAATTAATCATCCAACAATTACTTAGAAGCAAGACAGTAAATAACACAGATGTAATTATTGTTTATAATATTTTTTGTTGTTATTACTGGAAAAATATATAAGAATGAATTCTTGTCCTATATGGACCCAGTCATGCTTATAGTGAAGAGCATAATTTAAAACCAAAAGACATTGGAATGCCAATGCACAAAACAAATTATCTGGGACTGGCCATGCTCTGTGACTGACTTGTGACATGAACTATCCATTCTGCCCATTTATTTGGAGTGCAAACCACAGTAACAGAATGGAGTCTGTGCTCAAGCCTCAGTTATTCCCTTTGCATATAAATACCAGACTTCCTACCAAAACAGGTAGAAGGGGATACCAGTGTTATCTGCCACCACTACAACAACAGCAACACGTAGCAAACATGTGAAGCATGAACTGTCATCCCTGCGAGCATGAGTGGAGACTTCGCCTTACAGAAGGTGTCTTAAGTGCCACAAAACTTGTAAAACATCTTTTAAGGCCTTTTGCATTTCCAAGTATGTGTAAAATAGGACTAAGTTTCACTCCTGCATCCAAGCAGCAAGATGGCAGAAGTTCAGACCCACAACTGTCAGACTAGCATCTCATCTTATCAAACGCATACATTGTTTTAATGCATAAGTGCATTAAAACAATGTATAAATATAATATTACTGGTTTAGCAAAGTGCCTCTTATCCTGAACCATTATGCAAGTCATTCGTAACTCCTTCCTTTGCACAGTAGACTACACTACTTCACGTAGAAGACATGAGAAAAACATATATGTATAATTACTCTGGATGAAAGATTCTTTTGCACTTCTAAGCAACAATTTATTCTAAATGGATGAAGTACATTTCTAGTCTTGCCTGTAGTATGAAAATAGTGCTCAAAGATTAACACAGATTCATATGAAACCTATGGAGAAACACACAATAGCATTAACTAACATGTGACATGCTGTACCCCTCCACATTTGTCAGAATTATGATGTATGTTATGTAATATGAATTATTCTTACATGTAAGGTATAAAGTACAAGGCCTTAATAATTAAAATCTATTTATGCAGATAACCACTATAACAATGACACAGCAATATATGCTCTCACTGGGCTGATTTAAAGATGGCTTAAATTAAGTGGCAAGGTTAATCCTTTCATTTGGCTGCTTTCCAAATTCCTCTACTATTCCAATACAGGCAGCTCCTCTTCAACAGGGTATTGACTTTTCTTATTCACACTATGTAGTTCACAGAATACAATGAATGATACTTTTCACTAGAAAGAGAAACTTATAAAGGGACAAGAATGCAAATGTCTCCATTATACCCTTACATCTCACAACTACATGATTATTAGTATAAATGTAAGTCTTTAAACAAAAATATAGTAGCATATCATGAGGGAGCAAAAACCCTTCCCAAGTTTCAGAATCAGGATGGTATGCACAATTATCACCAAACAATGCTGCATTTGAAATGGTTGCAAAATCTATCTCCTGACTGGGAATTATTGACAAAGTAAATTATCTTCAAATATTTTTATTTAATCCTTCTACCAAAGGCACCCTTCCCCTCCAAAGTACCGTTTTATTTGCAACAGGAAACATATACAAAGTTCTCATCAGTTAACAACCTGCTATAGCTTAGAAGTGTTATTCTTCATGATCTTACAGCTCTTGCACAAGCAGCAGAAAATGAATGCCACAATTATGTCACATCAAGTAAAAATAGTTGTGAAATAATAACTTTCATGTCAAAACATATAAGTTATGTAAACAACAGGGTACAACTTCATTTCTCTATTAGAACTTACTGTAAGCAGAGGCAAGAGGCAATAGGAATTAGTAAGTTATAGGAGAAGATGACAAGTGTAAATCCTGTGCCTGAGGGCTTTAAACATGAAGAATACAGAATCACAGAATAATTACTCAGGCTGGAAGAGACATTTAGGAAGTTACAGTCCAGTCTCCTTCTCAAAGCACAGTTAATACTGGATTGAGACCAGATAGAAGATGTGTAAACCAAAATGCACCCTCCGTCTTAAAGCATTTGAATTGAGTAATTGTTAATTTATCCCCAGTAAAGTGAACTCCTTTTAGCTACATGCGTATTCTGCAAGAAAACTGAGCAACAGGTTAGCTGAACAGACATGCAGTGTACATATTGTGTATACTTGCAAAAAAACCCCTTTTTATATTAACCCATGCCTATTTTATGGGAGTTTTACAAGTGCATAGTTCTTGTAAGCACAGGCTGCGTTGGTCACTGTGCAAAATTCCTGAACTGTGAACAGACATTCTATCTTTTCACTTAGTACTGTGGCAGAACTATAAAATCCTTAGAAGCAAAAAACAAGTGCAACAATTCATACATCATTTTTTCACTTTTAATTTAGTAATTATTGACTGGTTCCAGAGCAGGCAATACATTACTTCAAACATAATTTAAGTATCTTTGAAATATTTTAAAAAATAACCTCAGTATACACACGCATATACACACACACACACAAAAATTAATTTAGAAAATCTGTACATACATATTTTTCAGGAAGCAACTCAAAAGAACCATACCACAGTGGATTAGTTTCTGTACTCTGACACACCACTAATTATAATCCATTTTTATGAAGTCAGGGTTTAAGGACACAGAATGCCATGCGGTGCTATTCAGTAGACAATGAACCAGTAAATAAATGTATCTACTTAGTGCTAAATGAAAACACAGAACTCCTTAAATGAAACAAATGCCAATGTAGCAGAAATCAGAAATATTTATTGTCCTTGAGCTTGGCAGGCCCAGTTATTTCTGTTTTCTTAAGCTTATCCCCTTTTTAGACAAAGCAAGTAAGTATTAACTATTAAAATCCAGGATAGTTAATTTTGTACTAATCTCTGCAAAGATTGTTCAAGAAAGGAGTATCCGTGCTGAATCTGAGTCTGAAAGTCCGTCTTCGTGATTAGTTGCCTCATAATCACCCACATTATCAGCTAATTCAATGTCTTGATCATCATTACTCTCTGCACTGTAATCAACTTCTTCAAGGAAACGAGGCTCTTCTTCATCCAAAACGTATGTAGTAGGGCTATAATGAACAGGAAGTAGAATAAATCATTTCAAAAGTTTCATTTGGAACAATACATTCAGACCATGCCCTCTCCCTGTCCTGACATAAAATCATCAACAAATTGCCTCAGGAAAGAAGCAGTTACTTGAATATAGTGTAGGTATTTTAATTGCACATAAAACAACTGGGAGCCGCACCCATGTTTGTAAGACACTGAACTAATTACTCATACAAAACTTGTTATCCAAACATACCATGACAAATGACCTACACCTTATAGAGCTACACTAATGGCTTATAAGAACTTCATATATGTAACAGCATCAGAAGTTGTTGCCATAGAATACAACTACATAAAAAAACCAGCAATTGCTATAAGGTATAAAAAAACTAAAGAAGCAAATGAGTCTAAAAATTCAGTTGTGAAATCTTTGTATTTCATTAAAACACACATTTTACTGCCAAATGTTGTGAACCATTACACTACGTATTAGAGATGACAAAATAAGGAGTCACATTTACTCCTACAACTAAAATTTAAGTAACCATATGAATCACTTGACTTGTTTCAGGTCCTCACACACTTGTGTGCAGTTACAACTCGTATACTTGCAACTCCTAGGCAGTGGATTTAAGGAACTGAGCCACTGACTACAGAATGGTCTATGCCTTTAACTAAGGGCAAGAATAAGAGGACTAATGCCTTTAGTGTTAACTGAAGAAAGGTTAAAATATATCTTTCTTATCCTATCACCTCTCTAGGACAGAGGTATAAATAAATTTTTTAAAACATTTAAAAAGTGTTTTCCAGACCCAGTTTTACTAACCAACCTTGGGACATAAAAAAGCTATCAGCTTCTTAAATATTTAATGTGTAATTATATATTCAGATGAAGTTCTAAGAAGGTTTTGTATTGCAATTTGCCTAATAATCAAATCACACAGAACTCAGACAAAAAAATGAGAATATTATTACTGAGAAAGACCACAGGGTACTTGTAGAAATATTTGCATATCAATTTTATTGAATCTTGTCTTAAGGTACACAACAGCATAGCTTGGCTGTGGCTTCATAATGAAAAGGATTCATCATTACTTCTTCCTAAAGGTCTTTTAAGATCTTAAGTGGACCACCTGAAATGTGCAATGTAAGCTCTACTCAATATAAATAAATTTCACAGTATTCCTCCTATAGTCTTAGAGACATGCAACACTGTAATGTTTTGTGCTGCTGATAGTTAATTTTAATACTGAGAGAACAAATGACAAAAAATGGTTAGTCCTAGCTTAGAAATAAAAAGGACAGAAGACATAAAATAGTAAGAAAAATTATTTTAAAAATCAATTCAGTCATGGTCTCTGGATTTACGTTTAAAACAATTTGTATCATGGTTCACTAAATAAACTTGTACTCACTAAGCCACGCAAAAAGGAATACTCCACAAAACTAAATGCTTTTAAAGATTATTTAAGCTGTAACAAGGGCAACAATCCACTATGCCAATTAATGAAATAGGTATTTAAAATGAAATTGTTTCCGTTTAGGAGAGACAAAGAAAAAATCCAGTATCTTTGCTATGATGTCTCATTTGGTAGATTGGGAACTCAACATACCATAAGGATACAGGTTTTGCATGAGAAACTTGTGGTAGAACCAGCAATGGAATACAATTTTTCCGTGCTTTTGTCCTGTGATACTCTCAGCCCCAAGAATTCACTACCTACCAACACTTCTTGTAAGGAAAAAAAACAAAACAGTGGGGAGGGGGGAGGGGAAAAGGTTTAATTATTTACATTTATTTTTTTTTATTTAAAAAACAAAAGTAACTTCATCAAATGTATCACATTTTAACAAGCACACAGCTTTTTTGCAACTTCTTCTTCTAATCCCTTAATAAAAATATTGATTTGTTAGTTTTTCTATTTAAGGAATCCACACTGCAGTTGCAGGATAGGTTGTATAATGCAATTCACAGGTAATGGAGTCATTAAATCTCCATGTGGGCCAAATATTAACTAAGAGTTCTTAAGCTTGAAAAACTACAATGAGCTATATCAATGGCAAATATTTTATTCACCCCTATCAATGGGATGTTCATGAATTATAGTAGGCACTTTAAAAAAATAATGTTAGTGAGTGATACAGAATAGTAAAGCTCTCAAAAAAAAATTATATCCACTCTTTCTAATGAGTGTCATTATTTGGAAAATAAACTCACATAATTCATCCTGTTAAAGTAACCAAGTAAGACTATTTTAAGGTGAAAACAGAACTAGAAACACAAGTTCATCTCTTCTAAATGGACTGTCAGTTTACAGAAGGAACTGTCTGCTCATGGCCTGGATGGGAGCACATATTGCTGGGTAAAAAAACTGACTGGACAGCTGGACCCAAAGAGTAGTGGTAAATGGAAGTTAAATCCAGTCAGCAGAGAGCCATGAGTGGTGTTCCCAAGGCTCTCTACTGGGACCATTCCTGTTTTACATCTTTATCAATTATCTAAGCCACTAGCTATCATATTTGAGAGGTCCTGGCAGTCTGGTGAGGTTCCCACAGATTAGAAAAGGGGGAACATAACCCCCATCTTTAAAAAAGTAACCAAAGATAACCCGGGAAACTACAGACCAGTCAGCCTTACCTCTGTGCCAGGTAAAATCATGGAACAGATTCTCCTGAGAGTTGTACTGCGGCACATAAAAAAAAAAAGTGGTTGGTGACAGCCAACATGGCTTCACCAGGGGCAAGTCGTGCCTGACTAATCTAGTGGCCTTCTATGACAAAGCTAC
>WYEA01021885.1:43493-54800 GCA_033558465.1 Alcedo atthis | reverse complement strand
CCCATTGCCTCTCGTCCTGTCATTGGATGACACTGAGAAAAGTCTGGCTCCATCCTCTCTACACTCACCCTTAACATGTTGATAGACACTCATGAGGTCCCCCCAGTGGACAAGGGATGACCTATGGATATGATCTATTCAGACTTCTGCAAGGCCTTTGACGCGGTCCCCCACATCCTACTCACCAAGTTGGAGAGACATGGATTTGATGGGTAGACTGCTTGGTGGATAAGGAATTGGCTGGATGGCTGCATCCAGAGGGTAGTGGTCATTGGCTCAAAGTCCAGATGGGAGCAGTGACAAGTGGTGTCCTTCAGGGGTCCATACTGGGGACCTGTACTGTTTAATATTTTATCAGTGACACAGCAAGATCAAGTGCATCCTCAGTAAGTTTGAAGATGATACCAAGCTGAGTGGTGGTGGTGATATGCCAGCGGGACAGAATGTCATGCAGAGGGATCTGGTCAGGTTGGAGAGGTGGGGACCCTGTTGAACCTCATGAGGTTCAACAAGATCAAAAGCAGGGTCCTACACATGGGTTGGAGCAATCCACATAATCAAGACAGGCTTGGGGATGAGGTGATAGAAAGCAGCCCTGCAGAAAAGGATGTGGGCATTCTGGTAGATGAGAAGTTGGACATGAGCAGCCAGTGTGTGCTTGCAGCTCAGAAAATCAATGGCATTATGGGCTGCATCAGGAGAATTGTGGCCAGCAGATCAAGAGAGGTAATTCTGACACTCTGCTCTGATCAGACCTGGAGTACTACATTCAGTTGTGGAACCATCAGTATAGGAGGGACGTGGACCTGATGGAGCAGGTACAGTGGAGGGTCATGAAAATAATCAGAGGGCTCTAACACCTGTGAAGAAGGCTGAGGGAGTTAGATCTGTTCAGCATGAAGAAGAGAAGACTCCAGGGAGACCTTATAGCCACCTTCCAGTACCTGAAGGGGGCTTGTAAGAAGGTGAGAAAGGGACTGTTTACAAAGGCCTGTAGCAACAGGACGAGGGACAATGATTTTAAACTAGAGAAGGGTAGATTTAGATTGGCTGTTAGAAACAAGCTCTTTACCATGGTGGTGGTGGAGCACTGGAACAGGTTACCCAAGGAGGTAGTTGAGGCCCCATCCCTGGAGATATTCAAGGTGAGGCTCAACAAGGCTCTGAGCAACCTGCTGTAGTTGAGGATGCCCCTGTCAGTGCAAGGGGATCAGACTAGATGACCTTTAGAGGTCTCTTCTGGCACAAACCATTCTATGATTCTATGATTGATGTATGACATTCCTTGATTCAACAGGTGCCGTTTTAAGGTCACTCCATCATGAGTAACATTAGCAAGTAGAGTAATTTAGCATGTATTTTTTTTCCAAAGCATAGCCACTGACTACCTGTGAATTGGGATGCTTTCTTCAGACAGGCAATATAAAATACAGATTCTGTATCTGAGGCGGCTATTAATATGTGGAAATCAGGGGCTGTTTTTCAATGCCACTCTAACAATTAGTTAAAACCACAACTTGACACAAAATGCTGTAACTGAAGTTTAGTATTTCAGATATACACCTATAATTAAGTCTAGTCGTAATAAAACTGACAATGATAAAACACATGGATGGGGAAGATATTTCTGAAAGACTATTTTTTAGACACAGGCCACAGTAACTATGATGTGAAACTGCTTTACAGACGGCCAGTATTTATGGAAGAATTCATATTTACAAAATTGTTAAAGCATATATGGCAAAAATACCAAGGCATCAGAAGCTTGGCTTTGAAAGTTCTGAGGGACAGAAATGCAACGAGGTTGTGTTTTTACAACCTCATATTTTTATTACCTAAATTGGCGGCCAAATTGAAGCTGGCTACATCATCAGCACTCTGTGTCTTCTGAGGACAGATGTAAAGACATTTCCTCTTTTTCACAGCCCCACAGAATGCCTGTACTCAGCTAGTGAGCCCCCACCTTGAGTACTGTGGTCAGTTTTGGGTTCCTCAGTATAAGACAGATATTGAGGTACTAGAACAGGTTCAGAGAAGGGCAATGAAGCTGGTGAGAGGTCTGGAGAACACGTCTAATGAGCAGCTGAAGGAACTGGGATTTTTTAGTCTGGAGACGAGAGGCCTGAGGAGAGACCTTATTGCTCTCTGCAGTGGTAGTGGAGTTACCATCCCTTGAGGCACTGAAAAGAACATACAGATGTGGCAATGTGGTAACCCATCAAAATGTTGGGTTGATGGTTGGACTTGATAATCTTTTCCAACCTTAATGATTCCAAGATTCCTTCTTGGTTCCTGTATCACTTGGGTCTGGAAGTTGTCATCAGTGCTCTCCCAGAAGCTCCCAAATTGCTTATACCCTGCTGTGTTGTTCCTCATTGGGGTGAAGACCCCAAAGTGGTTTGCTCCTTCTACCTGTCTGCAGAAGGCTTGATCCATTTGTTCTTCCTGGTCAGACTGCCTACAGTAGGCACCCACTACCATATCATGCAGCATGATCTGCTCTTTAATCCTCATCTGTAAATTCTCATTTGAGCTCATTCTCCATCACTAGGCAGCCCCCCATGCATTCCAGCTGCTATGTCACATAAAGGGAAACTTCCCCCTCTTCATCTTCACAGCTTGTCCTCACTCAGAAAGTGTGTATCGCTCTGCTGCAGCACTCCAGTTGTTGTGGGGCATCTCATTATGTCCCCGTGATCCCAACAAGATCACAGCCCTGCAACTGCACAGACCTTTAATTCCTCATTTTTATTCCCCATGCTACATGCATTAGTATGCAGGCTCCTCAGAGAGGCACCTTAGCATGTTAATTTCCCAGAAAGGGTCTGAGTTTTTTCCATGAGATCCCTCACAGGCACTTCCTTGCTTACATGCAAATGCTTTTGCATGCAAATTGCTCCTTGCTCCTCAGCTTTATTTCAAGGAATATATCTGAGGTGCACTATAGACCTTTTGCAAATCTGCATGCTTCCTTAGCAGTTAACGTTTTTCAGTTCTCAAGTTTTGGTCTCATCCTATAGAACAAATGAAACGTCTATCAGACATCACACTTCTATCAGCTCCTCATATATCTATGAAGAATCCCAAACAGATAACCTTCAGATGATACATATCCAGAATCCCTGACAACACACACAGAACAATAAATACATAAGTGATTCACTTTTTTTCTCCTTAGTCTTATGATCTTTGTCCACAGGACAAAGCCCACTGAATCTGCATTTTCCTAATCAAAAAGCTTAGGACAGAGAGCAGCTTTCCATAGTTACATGATGATTAACTATCTCAGCCCCTGACATAACAGCAATGGAAGCAAATTTTATGTGCTAATCTCCCTGGAATATTACTCATTAAACTACTATGCTGCACTAATGGACAAGCAAGAGACTTTTTAGAGTAAAGTAGCTAATTACATTAATTCATTCTAATGGCTGACTTTTCAATTGAGGCAAGGAATAAAACAGAGTTCAAAACTCTATAACTCAAGTTAAAAAAAAAATTAACACTCTGTAGAGATAGTGGGATATGGTTTTACACTTGCAAAATAAAGGACACTGATACTTTATTTACACTTTCAAACTACATTTTACAAGGCTGACAGTAATTCTTAAAACATCAAATGAAAATTTAGAGTTATACACTGAACAGCAGTGCTATAAATGCTGAGCACTGCTCTCTGATGCTCCTGTTGTTTTGGTATCAATGTTACATTAGTATAGCAAACAACACCAAGGTATTCCTGGTGATTAAAATGCTGTGTTTCATCTGCACTGGAGACACCATGCTAATACCATACCAATAGTTGTAGAGCATTTTCTGCTGTTCTCAGCATCTGCCCTATGTCTCCCAGTGAGCTTACCTAAACTTCAGTGAGGCTTATATACTGGTGGGGGTGGGTTACTCAAAACCTTCCTCTGATCCTGTCACTTCCAGGATTCACTAACTCAACCTGATGCAAGCATAAAACTTTACCTGACAGCTAAAAAAAAATCTGTCCTTTACAAGCATGCTTATGCTGTACTAGTGAGGAGATTATACTGGGGGATCCAGCCATCACTGGAGTGACAGATATCTACACATCACAGATACTCTTTACACTTTTATCTACTTCCTTGAGACAGTCTCTATTTTTCTTTCCACCTTTTAGCTTACATTTCACTATTCATTACTCTCTGTAAATTGTAAATATAAACACAAGTTCCAGCCTTTCTCAGTATTCCACATTCTGGTAACATGTTTAAGTGTTGGAACTCAACATCATCTCCCTCTCCCACAGAGTGCTACAAATGCCACCCTAACTATCTCTGCTAGTTTTGTCCAGTTTACAGAAAAAATTAGTCTAGTATCTAATGGAAGTCTTACTCAAAAACCCTAGTTTCAGTTGCACAAAAACAAGAATAAATTTCATTGAGCCCCAAATTTCCATAGTTATTGTTAAGTTGGAGCTACAGCCAATGCCACTATAACAACTTATTCAGTTCTAAGTGTGCAAAGTTGTAATATATTATATCATGTCATTTCTAATTTCATTATTTTATACATATAGTATAATTCAGTACAGATATTGTTTTCTTTAAAAGTTTGAAGCAATTGAATTAATAGAACAGGTCTCTGATTTATTCAGATTAGTGTTACACTAACAGGTCACAACATATCAACTTTTTTTTTGATGAGTGAAAGAAAATTTTTGAGAGAGAATCTTTATACCACTTGAACTGCAATTTTTCCTGGGGAAAAAAAAACAAACCAAAAAACAACCAAAAGTAAATATAATAAATATGTACTACCTTGTCACTTTACAGCTTGACTCAATCAGCTCATTTTCAATATCCAACAGACTAGAAGGCAGATTGCATTCCAAAGGTGAGGCCATTCGTTTTAAACGCAGTAAGCCAACACAGAACTTTGCTCCCATCTCTTCCAGTTCTCTTGTCCCTATCTGCAATCCCTAATTTAAAAATAAGATATAAAAATAGAAAATATGCACATTCAGATGGACCCACACATACTGCAGAATTACTATTTAAAATATATTTTGTTGTATTTAATACACTCTCTTACTCTACAGACAGAACATATAAGTACTGTAAACTCCTAGGAAGAGGATCAGAGAAAACTACATGATTCCTCTAAGGCTGTTTCAAGACACATCCACATTTCCTTGGGAGTTTCTTAGTCTGTGCTTCTAGACAATTTAAACAGCAATTTACCTAGTGGTATTTGAATAGTGACAGAGATCATGTCCAAGTTTATAAGCATAAATAATTTTAAAAACATGAAACAAAATTGTAAACAGAAGTTAGAATACTAAAATTTCATTTACAAGATTCTTCAATAAAAGTTCAATCAGAATGAAAAACAAGTGACTTAATATTGCAGCTGTAATCAAGTTCATTACTCTGTTCTGGCACATAAGCTATTTAAGGCAACAGTTACTCTTTGGCACAAACATCTCTTCCATTCTTATATGTTAGAGCCTACATGTGTTAATTCTGAAACCATTTATTTACACATTTAGTAATTAAAACCAATAAATTATCAAAAGACATAGCTGTTTTGTAACTTGAACAATACATGAAGGAGTGTTCCTCTTCAGGGAGTAATTAGGAGGTAGGACTTTTATAACATTCTCCAAGTTTACATGTGTGGTAAAGTCTCACATCAGATAATGCTACAGTTTTAATTTAGGCACCAGTGTAGAATGTAACGACAGAACCTTTGACCTTAATTACTTTATGAAAAAAGAATGATATTCCAGAGTGACCCTCAACAATTATGTAATTGGCTAGTAATGACTGTATATACAACAATAAATTCAGTGTCACAACCCAACTCAATCTGCTGCTTCAAACTGAAAAGGATTTTAGTTTGGATCATCTAGGCCTCTTAAAGGAAAAGGTCATTAAAAAGAGCTTTGACAAGATAATCAGGGAAGCAGAAGAAACAAGAATTAGTGGTAAGCTAAGTCACCAAGTAGGAAAACACATGAAGCAAAAGAACGGAGTAGGAATTTTTTTTTACCAAAAGCTAAAAAACACACACACAAGCTTTGTATATGTTGCCACACCAATGCTGCATTTTTAAAATGCAATGTTGAAAATAAACGGTTTAAGTGTTTAAAATAATTGCTCCAGAAATGGTACACTCTATACGTTCTTCATGTTTTGATGTTGTGAACATACATATACTTAATAACTTACAAATTTGACTTTATTTTTTCTTTTCCCCCTCAGTAGTTCCCACAGACAAGGTGCTTTTTCGTAACAAGAAAGTGAATGCTATTATACACTATTCTAAACAACGCCATCTTCCAACCAAATGATGCAAAAACCTGTTAGCAGTGAACAAGTGTTGGATATTTGAGCGTTACTGTTAGTAGTAGTACTACTTACCTTTTTTACAATGCTTTTGTGCTGTAGGTTTCAAAGTACTTTATTAATAAAGGAAGAATTATCCTCACTTTACTGATGGAGAAATGGAGGCAGAGAGGGTTGAAGAGATTTGCACAGTGTCTCACAGCATGTCACTGACCCGGCTGGGAACAGAAATCAGTTCTCCTTACTCCCAATGCAGTACCTTATCCACAGAGGCCAATTTTGTTTGGGGTTTTTTTGTATTTGTTTGCACGTCAGTAACATTCGAAGACCCCAATCATAGCTGGGGCTCCACTATGCTAATCACAGGAAGACACAGTCCCTGCCCCAAAGAGATTAAAATAACATTAGGGACAAGAGGTAACAGGTATGTAGAAAGGGAAGAAGAAATGTAACAGTAATCTTACTGTTACACAGATTACTAATGTGCATAACTTGATGGTTCAGAAACTTTCCCTATCATTGTCTACATCTGTTGCTGAAGAAGTTACTGTTAGTTGGCAGATTCCTTATAGACAGTATAATAGGAGTGGCTCTAGGTCAAAAAAAGGACAAGAGCATGGTATGAGGGTGCAAAGACGGTTGTTAGAAAGACAGAGCGTGTGCATGTTTTATGATTGCTATTTTCAGCACAGCAGAAAGAGTATATAAATGAAGACAGACCTAAATGGATCATAATATAAAATGAAGTCTAAAATAAAATTGCCAGATGACAAAATATTCTTATAAATGAAGCAATACTCCAAGAGTTATTAATCAATCACTAAAAGGATTCATTTCAGTTTTCAGGTGCTTCAAATTATTGAAGAAATAGTGCTTTGTCTGGCATCTTTATCCTCCATAGTGGATCTTGAAGCATCTTTTCACCTGAACAGTTGCTTTTCAGTATCTTGAATTACAGATGATTGAGCAATATTTGCAGCACTAATTCTCAATGCACTACAAAGACCCCACATATCCAGTTAAAACAAGACTGCTTTCAGATAACTGTTTCACCAGGAATACTAAATCCAGTAAGACTTACTAACTCCAGTTCAACAGCTTCCTGGCTGGAAATAGTTTATCATCACCATTGTCTGAGTAAAATAAAGAATAAAAAGAAAACCCGATGTTCTGATATTATTCAGCTTAGGCAAATATTCAACATTTCTTCCACAAATTGTTCACTAATTTGTTCACTAATCCTCTTTGTGCTTTGAACAAAATTCAGTGATGACACCAAACCAGAAGACTGGAGAAGTGCTTCAAAACCTTACATGGTACACAGACCAGTCCCTCATATCTGAACTGTCATGTCCCTTGGTGGAGGGTAAGTAGGAAGAAAGGGAATTTCTAGTTTTATTCCGCTCTGTGTTTTGAAATAACAAAGAAATAAGTAATCTAATTTAGATGACAATTTTATTCATAAGAGTGTCTGGCCCCACTCACTGCACAAAAAAAAAGAGACTGTTTTCATCTCTCTGATGTTCTGTTGGATAAATATTGCTCTTTTTTGCATTCTGTCTTGTCCCTTGTTCTGCCTTGGCCTTTTAGATAGATTTTTCTTAATAATTCTGAGCATTGTTATAATGAAGAAAAAAAGTGAGGAATCTCCCTGAATGTTCAGAGGATGATTAGGACCTCACAAATTGTTTATTCCAAATAAAAAGGATCAGCAGATGTGATCTCATCAGCTAGTTTATATTACATAGAACAATGCACTCCCCTTTTGAGTAAATAATTTTTCCACAGATCTCAGCCATTTGTTTTTCCTTCCTTTTTGAAGGAGGACTTTTACTTGTTAAGCATCTTGAAAGTTTGTCCACAAAGCATCTTCAAATCACCTTTCTTAAGAACTTTCTGTAGCAACACTGATAAAGCCATGTGGGCTCATGTTTAAGAATATTCAGGAAGTTTCAAAATAAGCAACTTGGGAGATTTTTTTAAAGCTCCATAATGATGCTGTTTCAGGAATAATGGAATATGCTGACAACAGCAGGAATGCTTCTGTTGTTAAATGGCAAAATTAGCTCATTCATTTAGTACTTAGAGACATACTGAAATTTCTGCCAAAACATCTGTCTAAGAAGACAAGCATGGGTATTGGAGCATATGTGAATATCTTAAACTTAGCTTGCTCCAAAATTTTTTTTTTGTTCCTGCCTCTCCACCCTTGTTCCCAAGCCTTCTGATCATCTTGTCAAGCTTTTGAGGTTTTTGACAATTTTCTTATTTAGCATTTCTAAATTCTCTAGTCAAGCAAAGGAAACTGAAGTTGCCATGAATGTTTTTTAAAATTGCTTCAATTTGTAACTAAATTTAACCCAGTAACAGAAGATGATCAGATATTAGGATGGTGGTTCTCCCTTACTTCCCTATGAGTGTTTTCTTTAGTTTTCTACTACTGAAAAACTGTGAATGGGGTCACTGTTTGTTTTCAGATATCCAGTCCTGTTAACACTTTTGAGGGAGACAAATTGAAAACAAATTTTAAGCCAAGATGTCAAACAACTATGATGGGTTCAGAAACGTCTAATTTGTAGTTCTGGTAACCTGAAAGTATTTTTATTTATAAACCTGTTTCTTCAGCTACACAGGAAAATTCTGTAAGGGTTACTACTAAATATCTGCTGAAGAACTGTCATGGTAAAGTCTGAAATTGCCATGTGTAAAAGGAATTTTGATTTTAGTATTGACATTTATTACTACAAAATTTTAATAATCTACCTGAAAAATCAGTACTGTTTTTCCCAACTGTTTGCATACCTATGTGTTACAAGCAGTAATTAGTCTTTTTAGAACAGCCAATAATTATAACATACTATGGGGGAAAGGGTTAAGTGACAGAGGAAGACTTCTATGCAACCTAATATATTCTAAATTGTGTAATTTCACTTTAACATTAGTGCACACATCTTAGAGAAGTTTTTAAAGTTTAAATCAAGCAAGCGGAGTTATAGAAGAAAATACCAATGTAAAGGGAAGAAATTATAAAGTATAAGCAGCTGAACTGATAGATTTTCTTACCTTGTATTTGCCCTGGTCACATCCACATAATGTACTTTCCATTGTGTAGCTCCTTTGTACTCCTATCTCTCTCCAAACAACAACTCGTGCTGTTGATTCCTTGGACTTTTCCACTACGAAGCTGCAGCTGCCCATGCAGAAAGCTGGAGCAGTTTGACTCAGGATCTTGGGGAGTGCCTGCAGGACACCAATTTGAAAAATATAGTGACTATTTTATTTCACTATTGGAAGCAGGGATAAGGGAATACGCAATCACAAATGGTTATCAAAAAGTTTTGCTGCAATTCAAAGTCAAAGAACAAGAATAAAAACATTTATCTATACCAAGTTTTCAAAACCCAGTGTGTTCAAGTAGCAACAGATTTGCTATTTTCCTCTTTTTCAGATAGAATTATTAAAATAGTTAGTTATGTAGGTAAGAAAAGAGATATAAAAAAGAAATCTTCAGGCGATCAAAATCTCATATTTCTCTGAGCTGACTGTTCAATTTAAGTGGACTATATAATCCATATAATTATTTGGACTCTTCCAACAAACTCATTTGCAGATCTAACACAGGCAATATTCAATTAATATATAAAATTCATTTGTATTCAGGAAATCACTAGGTATATATTTAACTTTAAGAACATGAATCAAAGTTCAATGTAATGGTTTTTGTGGTAGCACTGGAAAAAGACAAGGAACAGTTCTGCATATGTATGTATTTGACTGTATTATTTCTGGCTTTGATTTCACAGAATCACAGAATTATTTTGGTTGGAAAAGACCTTTAAAATCATCAAGTCCAACCATTAACCTAATGCTGCCAAACCCACCATTAAACCAAGTCCCTAAAATCCTTATCTACATGTCTTTTAAATACCTACAGGTATGGTGCGTCCACCACTTCCCTGTGCAAGCTGTTCCAATGCCTGACAACTGTGGTAAAGACATTCTTCCTAATATCCTACCTAAAACTCCCCTGGTGCAAATTGAGGTAATTTCTTCTTCTATAACTTTTTTCTTGAGAGAAGAGACCAACCCCAACCTCTCTACAACTTCATTTGAGGTAACTGTAGAGTAATACTTTCTCCTTTCAGACACTTCTCCAGCCTAAACAACCTCAGTTTCTTCAGCTGCTTGTCCTAAGACTTGTGCTCTAGACCTTTCACTTCCTTTGCTGCTCTTCTCTGGACCTGCTTCAGCACCTCAGTGTCTTCTTCTAGCGAGGGGTACAAAACTATGCCCAGTATTCAAGGTGGAAGCTCACCATTGATGAGTACAGGGGGACAATCACTTTCCTAGTCATACTGGCAACACTGTACTAATTCAGGCTAGTATGCTGTTAACCATACTGGCCACTTGGGCACACTGCTACCTTATGATCAGGTGACTGTTGATCAACACTCCTACATCCTTTTCCACCAGATAGCTTTCAAACCACTTGTCCGCAAATTTGTATCAGTTAAGTCAAAACACAATCACAGTGAACTGACTACATCAGTAGTATGTGTGCCATTATCAGTGTAAGGTTGCCGAAACATTTCAGTCTGCCATTTTGAATCCTGAAAATGTCTATTTATGACAAGTCTATTGATGATTCTTTTTTGTGCACTACTGTAGAAACGACTGAAGTGACAAAACTGCAGATAAACATGTTGAGCAGAAGATGTGAAAGGCATTAGACTCAGCACCCAGGAAAACACTCAAGATAATCAAGGAGTGATGGACTTCTTTTAAAAGTGAGGAAGATTCACAGATTCACAGATATTAGGAGTTGGAAGGGACCTAGAAGATCATCTAGCCCAAACCCCCTGCCTGAGCAGGATCACCTAGACCAAGTCACCAGGAACAGATCCAGGTGGGTTTTCAGTGTCTCCAGAGATGGAGACTCCACAACCTCCCTGGGCAGCCTGTTCCAGAGCTCTGGCACCCTCACTGAGAA
>WYEA01021885.1:32019-43393 GCA_033558465.1 Alcedo atthis | reverse complement strand
CCTGTAGTAAACACCTACTACAATGTCTGCCATATTAGTCTCACCTTTGATCTTTACCCACAAGCTTTCAACCTGCTACTCATTGTACCCCAGGCAGAGCTCCATACATTCCAATTGCTCTCTCACATAGAGAGCAATTCCACCTTATTGCCTTGTCAGCCTATCCTTCCTAAAAAGGATAGCTATCCATGACAGTGTTCCAGTCATGGGAGCTGTCCCCCCATGTCTCAGTGACTGCAATAAGATCATGGCCCTGAGATCTCACACAGATCTCTAGTTCATCCTGTTTGTTCCCTATGCTGCGTGCATTTGTGTACAGGCATTTGAGCGAGTTTGCGGTGCTTGAGAAGCTCCTGACTGGTACCAACCCTGAGGTAGCAATGATCTGTTATCATTTACATGTACAGATGCATAACGTTTTGATGTGCATCCAGATGCTTTTCAAGTTTAACTCGCCACCACCTCAAAAAAATTACAGGGTTTGGATGCATTAGGTTGCGTAGAACTGCAGTTGCCACAAGGCGGCAGTGGAGCTACAGAGAAGAAACATGTAAACCTTTCGGATTTTTTGAAAGCTTCTACAATGCAGTGGATGTTGTTTATTGTGCATCTGTATTACAGACACATTCCTTAACTATGCATCTTTGTAAAAGAAGCATTGCCTAATTCCATGGAAAAACCCAGCATTTTTGGTGAGAAATTCTGTATTTTTATTTTCCTTGTTGCTAGAGTGTTGTTTGCCATGCTTAACTAAATGACTTTTTTTCATTCAGTAATTCTAAATAAAGAGAAGCATGTTTTACTGTTACAGTAAAGACATGAAATGTAAAACATGCAAAAAAAGCATGCATTGGTATAAAACACAAAAATTAAGGGACTCTACATTGAATCCTTATCTGTATTACGGTACAATGTTTAAAGCATTCTAAACGAGTCTGCTCATGCTCTAAAGTCACTATTTGCACAGAATAATATTAGGAAGATATCAAAAAAATACATCCCACATTCCTAACAAGATAAAAAGGTGAAAATGTCAAACTTACCCTGTAACCAGGGTCTTCTATTAGGTCACAAGAAGCAGCATTGACATTTGTGTGCCACATGGTCTCTTTGATGCTACAGCCATACATAAATACATTCTTTTTACGAGAGTGACCATGGTAATCACAGTAGACCTAAAATAAATCATGTTACAAATTAATGTCAAGGCATATGGAATTAACATTTTATAAAAGTAACAGAAGAACAAATACAATTTTTCTTTTGTACTGCTGAAAGTTCCAAAGGATTATGAAACACAATTCCTTATATAATGAACTAACTTGTGCATTAAGACAAAAACCAGGATTCATCTAAGGAAGCTTTATCTTTATGTCCTAGCAAAGGGAACTGATTTAGGTCTAGAGTTTTTCAGAAAACTAGTTCTCCAAGCCAGATTTAAGTGTGACACAGTTTACAACACCATGTTAAAATGTTTACAGACTAGCTACATAGACAAGGTAAAATAGATTCAAAATTGCTTACACACACATACTTACCAAAGGTAAACGTTTTATAGCAGCCAGATATTGTAGTAACCCCTTAGCATGGTAAATAGTGGGATGCAGATCTGGATTTGGATTTTGCCACTGTCTGTTTAAATCTTCTCCACTTAAAGAGCAACGGTGGCTATTGGGGGGGGGGTGGAAAAATGGATGATGTAGTCTGTATTATCATACTTTTAAATAAGCCTCCCCCCCCACCTCAAGTTTTCCTTATCATCACTGCTTCTTTGGAAGGAGTCTCGTAAGAAACAAACTTAAGTTCTCTAACATGCCAAATAATGGAATTGTTTAGGGTTTTTTAAGTAATGTTACAGAACACCTAAAAATAAACTAGAAGTAGCTTGTAAATGTGTATTTGTTGTTGAAGCTGAAAGCTTACAGTTCTATTGAAATGCTAGTTCAAAATCATCAAGTTCAAATATTTCTTTACAGTTTGGTTGTCTTGACTTCTGTAATATGAAGACTAATGTTAACCACAAATCTGAGTTTTGAAACATGAAGTTGTTAGGAGCTAGGAGACAAGAAAAAAATAAAACAAAACAAAAACCCAGTGAACAAATAAACATCACCTCTGTATCCAGTCAACTATTAGCAAGTGCTTTTAAACTTGCAGAATTTAATGGTCATGCAATTATCTTCAGTATATTTTTTTCTTTAGATTGTGTCTGCTAGGACAGATTTCTTTACTGTCTCTGTATTAAATGTTCACTTGTATTCTGAATTACTCAATTCCAAGTGTTATATACATGATTTTTCATACACCAAGACAGAGTTCTACTCAAATCCATATCTGGTTTGACATTTATTATTCTGTTTACAAAACCTTTTAAAATACTACTACTAACTAGGTAAGAAGGAATTGTAGATTCCCTATACCAAAATTTCGATTTCATGTGAATTCCCTACCACCAAGTAAATACAAACTGCTGAATGTTTACTCATAGCAGTATCAAAAGGTCTTAAAATATCTCTTAAATTTATTAGGAAAAGTGGTAATAAGTGAAAGAATTTTTATATTGCATTTTTATGTTTTCAGTATTAATTTAGATTTCTTAAAAAAAATAACAGATGTAGAAAGTAGGACAGATTACAAATTTGTGAGTAAACTTATGCTTACTTTCCATTGATAACACCATCTGGATTGAGCATAGGAATAATTTTGAAAATGTAAGATTCTCGCAAACATTGGGCACTTGGATTATTGCTCATGAGGTATTCCAGAGTTCCCTTCATAACCCAGCTTGCATTAGTCTCTCCAGGATGTACACGAGCAGATAGGAAAACATAGGGACGATTTCCTGAAAGAAGCATGCACAGAAGTTGAAAAATATGATGCAAGCTAAGTAAACAGTTTCATAACTGAAAAAAGGCAATAGCCAGCTTCATTTATTGCAATGCAGAATACAGTACAGTTGAGCAATATTAGTAGTATTGTTGATAGAGTTTGCAAGAATACTGTAAGAAGGACTGCTAATTACAGAACTCTCACAATGGAGCTTTAAAATCAGACATACAGTCACAGACAGTTCAAGCTGGCAATCGTATTATATGATTACTTTGATGGCTTTTTTTCCAATATTCAAGAAAAATACTGGAGTGGAGGAACAAACCAGGAATGATGTCATAATTAAAGCTCACTACAAATCATAGTATCTTACACACTGGTTTCATTTTTGACAAGCAAGTAAGCTGAGCATTTGGAGAAAGAGTTACTCAGGAGTCAGGTATTCTTTTCCAAGAAGTGTATTCTGCAAAATGTACATAAATATCTATCCACTGATTTAAAATATATAAACACAAATACTCTTCTATATCCAGAATATATACCCTTATTTAAACTACCATGATTATTATTCATTAGAAATCAAATCTTCAATATTGACACCTCTTGATTTAATAAAATTCATTAACCTTTTTAACATTGTTTCTACAATGCACAACAGCTAATACTACCTTTTTTTTTTCATAAAGAGCTAGTTTTACATTATTTGCAGTTGATAAGAAAGAAGAGTCATACTTACTGAACTGACAGATATGTTCATAAAAATTGGACTCTGGCATAGCTGTAATAGTGACTAAGGGACAACTGTTGCCAGACAGGGTCTCACAGAGAACATCTTGTCGAAAATATATCTGTTGAGGGTTGTGCATAGATTCCAGCTTCTGAAGATGCATCTTCACCCCAAAAATAATGACAACATAGTTTAAATCTTTTGCAGTCACGTGTATTCCACAGGTAATATTCAATCTTTCTTTTTGTTCTTCTAAACAATGTTCAAGTTTTCATTGTATTTTTGGCCATGAAATATTCTCTACATTTCTGACTGACTGAATACTTCTCTTTACAAAGTCTGTTTTTCCAACTGTTTCACGGGTGATGAAAACACAGAAGGTACATCATTTTCTACTAGCTGATACTGTAAGGTTATGTGATCAGGGAGTGCAGAAGGAGCTAACAAATAAAGGGATAAGCAATAAACAGGAACAGAGAAAAGCAATCCTAGCAGATGAGACATAACAGAAAAAAATATCAGAGACCAAGTCTCCAGTCTCTGACGGGCCATTAATAATCTAGAGTAAAAGCTTTGTAAGGAGTCACCTGAGGAGGAAACATGAGGAACATGAATATTAGAGATATTTAAGTAGGGACTGTACAAAACTTATTTACCTGATCCCTCCAGGCTGCCCTTAGCTATGTCTTTGTGCAGCCTCATGCTATTCTGTGCATGCAAGTGCTGTGTAGACTAGGTGTAACTAACAAGAGTTAGTGTTAACGAACAAGGGTTAGTGGATTTGGTGTCAGCAACTGAAGTGAGCAAGGGTCTTAGGATCAGTAGCTGGAGAGGCCACACCTCTTGCAGCATTTCAGTGAGCACCACAGATTTCATGTCCAAAGTGCCAGCTACCTGGAATCAAAGAGATTGAACTTGTTACCAGCAGCTGGACCTATAAGTAATGTAGGCACCTTTCAGTCCATGGTGTCAGCAGCAGAAGTGAGGGCAAGTGTCAGTGCCAGCTGCAAGAGTAGGTAAGGGTCAAGTCAGTGGGGCAAGAATAGTGTGTCCCAAAAACCAGCTGATGGAGGAGAAGAGTGAATAAAGCAAGGAAGTGCATCTCAATGCCAGCCCCTAGAGTAAGAACATGGGTTAGGATCCCCTGTGCCTGGTACCAGCTACAGGGGGTAGGGGGCAGGCATATGCATCTTCCCTAAAACTGGTGTGTATGAGTGGGTGCAGGTGCAATTTGCTAGCAAACTTCAAGGTGGACTACCCAACAAGTATGAGACCCCAGGTCAAGGCAGAGGTATTAGGCAGACGGACAGTCTATACTGGCAGTTGAGGGGAACCACAAGTGCAGAATGCCTGTTAGATGACTGTGTGAGTGCACCCAACTGTTTGCTAGTGAGCATCAGGCTGGATTAGAATGTAAATTGGAGGACTGCAGAGGAGATAAAAGACTGGGATACAGGCAGGGTTATGACACAGATGGGCCATGCCAGTCATCCACTAACATGCACGTGCTTGTGATTCCAAAAAGTGGGTGGGTATGTACTTTTACTAGTGAAGAGCAATACAACAATGCAGCTGGAGAGGAGGAAAAGGACTTAGGTGGCTGTAGGTATCTTTTAAGGAAGGCCTAATAGTGTTACACGGGGGTGCTGTTGAAGGCAGCATCTGGTCTCTGACAGCCTGTGTAGACAGCTGTGATAAGGAGAGGCAAGATGTGCAAGCGCATGTGCATGAGTTGTTCTTTCTGGAATACACACACAGACTCACTAGTGGTAGAACGTACAAACAAATAGGAAAGCAGCAGCCACATCATCAGCGTGGGACAGAGACACTCAGGTGCTTTGGCTTGGCTCCAGCAGCCAAGCAGAAGGAACCACCAGGCCACAGAGCTGTTGGAGGCAGCAGTTGCTTATAACAGCCCTTAACAGGCACTTCTTTCAAGAGCAACTATTGCTTAGAAAAATGCTTCATTCAACACTGTTACAAACTGGCCTTTGAATACTCAAGTTTGCTTTTATTGCTGATAGAAACATACAACAGATATTCTAGCCAGGAGCTTTGCTTAGTACTAAAAGCTTCATAACATTTCTTTAGTCATTTCTTTATCCTAAAAAAGGTCTCTAATTATCTTAAATATAGTTACTGTAATAAGCTGGTTATGAAAAATGATTCTATGATTCTACATAGAACAGCAGGATATGAGTCACTGAAACACAGATATTTCATCTAGTTAGTAATGTTTCCAGTCAATTATGACTTATGATTCCTAGAAAACCCATTTAGTCTGCAGGTATGTATCAATTTTATTTTTCCAGAGACTATTCTTCATAAAAACCTACACATTTTGACAGTCTAAACACCAGTATTTTAAGAAAAAAAAATCTCAATTTTAAGGAGCATTTTGAACTTTATAAAAAGAAATAAAAATAATTCATTTATGAATGCTTATAACTCACACTGTCCAAAATTATAAATATTTATCTAAGTAAGAGACCATAATCTTCTAACCTTTAATGTTGAATAAGTATATGGATAATGGTAAGCGAAGTAGCAGACATCATCTTTATGTTGGAAAGTCACTGTGAATGTAATTGTGTAGTAAGATTTTCCTTTCTGACCTCCAGCGGCAATTGAGCTTCTTGAAAAGTGATTCCTAAGAGTACAATGACAGTAATAAACACATTGGAGTAATTTTTTTTCTATATTGTTGATTATTCCTGGAAAGATATGACATTCTAAGAGTCAGAAATATTTTTAGTGATTGTGTATCTCTTCTGCATATATCCAGGTTAAACACACTTGTTCCCACTATCTGTAAATACACTTCGTTGTACTAGTGATGCACATTAATTCATTCATATTGGTAAAAGATAAGTAAACCAAAAAATACCCAAACACCACACACCAAAACAAAAAACTACACACGCAAAAAAAATCCCAACCAAATAATAAAAAACCCCCATCAATCAAACACAAAGCAAATCACACAAACTAAAAAAAAAGAACAAAAACACCACCAAAAAAAATTAAACCACCATGCAAACAACTGCTGACCAAGAAGGGTAAGCTATGAATATTTTGTACCATCTCATCCTGTATGCCAGAATTACTCTGCAATGGTTGCATCACCGAATACAGGAGGCTACTCACAAGCATAACATGACTAGTAATACTAGAAGTCACTAGTAAGATTTCAAGTAAGCATGCACATGTACATTCTACTAAAAGCTTCTCTTCAACACTCTGTATTTTCTAACAGAAATATAAAAGATGATCAGATTAAATACCAGCAGTGTGCGAATAAAATAAGACCCATGTATTTCAATCACTGCTGTTAACTCTCCATAGTAACTCAGAAGGAAAACTCCATGGAATCATTCCATGTTTACCATGGAATTAGTAAAATAAAATTATCAAACCTGGAAGCAAACATTCCTCATCAAAAATTCTACCTCAGGCTAATCTTCAGTGTAAGATTTGCTCTATGTTTGATTGGCATACTTACTTATAGTAACAAATATCTGTCCCAACTCGAGTCCAACATGGTCTAGAATGTAATGCTTCTTGAACAGAATACATGAGGGGCTGCATTCCTTAAGAAGAAAAAAACCAACAAAGTATCTCATTTCAACACTTAAAATCAAGCATTGAGATCTTAACACTAATGAGAAACAAGGAGTTTGAGATGTGTGCACACCTACAGGTCTATGACTATCAGTATCACCGCAATGTGGTGGGATGGCTCCTATGACTGGAGCACAGGAACGGATGGATACAAACTCTCTAAGACAGGCAGGGGAAAAGAGGAGAGGGTGTCACCCTCTGTGTTAGTGACCAGCTGGATTCCATGGAGCTTGGCCTGGGGATGGATGAGGAGCTGACTGAGAGCTTGTGGGTCAGGGTTAAAGGAAAGACAGGGGAATGTGATGTCATATTGGGGGGGTCTGCTACAGGCCACCTGACCAGGAAGACTGAGCAGATGAGCCCCTCTATGGACCGTTAAGAGCTTCTTCTCATTCACAAGACCTGGTTCTCATAGGTGATTTCAACTGCCCTGATATCCATTGGCAGCAGGGCACCTGGCAGTAGGTTCCTGGAACGCATAGGTAGCAATTTCCTTCTCCAAGTGATAGACGAACCAATGAGAAAAGGTGCTATGACAGACTTTGTTCCTACCAACAAGGAGAGGCTGGTGTGTGATGTGATGCCCAAAGGCAGCCTTGGCTGCAGTGACAAGAAAATACTGAAATTTAAGATCCTTAGGACAACAAGGAGGGTGTGCAGCAAGCTCACTACCCTGGACTTCAGGAGAGCAGACTATGACCACTTCAGGGATCTGCTTAGTAGATTACCTTGAGGTGAAGCACTAGAGGGGAGAGGGGTAAGAAAGCTGGTTAATATTAAAGTATTCAAGGACCACTTCCTCCAAGCCCTGGAGCAATGTGCCCTAAAAAAAGAGAAGGCAGGTAAGAATGTCAGGCGGCCTGCCTGGATGAACAAGGAGCTCCTGGACACACTTTGATAAAAAAAAAAAAGAAGTGGGAAGAGTGGGAAGCAAGTACAGGTAGCCTGGGAGAAATATAAAGAGGCTGTCCAAGCATCCAGAGATCAGGTTAGGAAAGCTAAAGCCCAGTCAAAATTACATGTGGCCAAGGATATCAAGGACAACAAGAAAAACTTCTACAGGTACATCAGTGATAAAAGAAAGGCTAAAGAAGATGTGGATCCTCTCTGGAATGAAACAGGATACCTGGTAAAGAGGGATATAGAGAAGCTTGAGGTACTAAAAATCTTCTTTGCCCCAATCTTCAATAGCAACGACTCTACCTATACTGCCTAAGTCAAAGGCACAGGAAGGGAGAAGGAAGATGCACCCACTGTAAGTGAAGATCAGGTTCAAGACTATAAAGAACCTGAAGATGTACAAGTCTATGGCACTTGACAAGATCCATCTGCAGGTCCTGAGGGAACTTACAGACCAAGTTGCTAAGCCACTTTCCATCATATTTCAGAAGTCATGGCAGTCTGCTGAAGCTCCCACTGACTGGGAAAGGGGAAGCATCACTCCCATTGACAAAAAGGGAAAAACTGAAGACGCAGGAAACTCCAGGCTAGTCTGTGCCCAGAAAGATCATGAAGCAGATCCTCCTGAAGGCTCTGCTAAAGCACATGGAAAGCGAAGTCATTTGCTGCAACCAACACAACTTCACAAGGCAAATCATGCCTGAGAAATCTGGTGTCCTTTTATGATGGAGTTACAGTATTAGTGGATAAGGAAAGAGCAACTCACTTCATGTACCTGAACTTATGCAAAACATTTGACATTGTATCACACACCATCCTTGTCTCCAAATTGGAAAGGCATGGATTTGATGGATGGAGCACTCAGTTGATAAGGAATTGTCTGGATTGTTGCACTCACAGAGATGCAATCAGTGGTTTTTCAAGTGGAGACCAGTGATAAGTTATGTTCCTTGGGGATCGGTACTGGGATCAGTGTTATTTAACATCTTTGTTAGAAGTATGGACAAGCAAGCTTGCCAATTTGTGTCATACTCAATACACTGGAGGGAAGCACTGTCATTCAGAAGGACCTTGACAGGCTTGAGAGTTGGGCACATTGAACCTCGTGAAGTTCAACAAGGCCAAATGCAAGATCTGGCACCTGGGTTGAGGCAAATCCAAGAACAAGTACAGGATGGGTAGAGTATGGACTGAGAGCAGTCAAGAGGCAAAAGAACTGTGGGTGCTGAGTGATGAAAAGCTCAACATGAGCCAGTAATGTGCACTCACAACCCAGAAAGCCAACTGTATGCTGAGCTGCATCAAAAGAATCATGGCCAGAAGGCCAAGGAAGGTGATTCTGCCCCTCTCACACCCCAGGTACGAGACCACACCTGAAGTACTTTGTCCAGTTATGGAGACCCCAACATAAGAAGGCTATGGACCTGCTGGAGCAGATACAGAGGGCCACAAAGATGATTAAAGGCCTGGAACACTTCTCCTGTGAGGACAGGCTAAGAGACTAGATTGTTGAGCCTGGAGAAGAGCAAGTTCTGAGAAGACCTTAATGCTGCCTTCCAGTAACTAAAGGGGGTCTACAAGAAAGCTAGGGATGGACTTTTTACAAGGGCTTGTAGTGACAGGATGAGGGGTAACTGCTTCAAACTGGAACAGTGTAAATTTAATTAGAAATTACTAACAAGTTCTTTACCATGAGGGAGGGTAAGATACTGTAACAGGTTTCCCAAGAAAGTCGTGGATGCTACATCACTGGCTGTATTCAAATCCAGGTTGGATGGGGCTTTAAAAGCCTGGTCTAGTGGGAGGTGTCCCTGCCCATGGCAGGGGATTTGGAACAAGATGATATTTAAGGTCCCTTCCAACCCAAACTATTAGATGATTCTAATGGACCACATCAACCCTCACACCTGAGTCTCTGAACTACCTATATGCATTTACTCACTATGATAAAAGTGTATTTTCATTAATGCCTAGGTACTGTACACTCTTTCAACCAGTTGACAAAAGATTCTTCAGCTCTCCCTTCATCACATCCTAATTATCAGAAAATAACAAATTAAAGGGAGAAAAAAAAATCAGATGTAATTAAAAATAAAATCAAATGTTTAAATGAAAGATGTGGTTAGCATGAATGTTAGTCTAGAAAAGCCTTGGTGCCACTCCATCCAACTCACCATTACAAAAAGGCTTCAAAGAGAATACAAAAATGAATACTATCATCCATTCAACTGGATAGCTGGAAAATAACTTATGTTCCAGGACAAGTTTAGGTTTTTTAAAACAATAGCCTTTTAAAGATTATAATTTTTTGAGAGCATACTTAAGTTGAATACTTAATATGAAGTTAGAGTAGAAAATAATACAAATTAGTTTAAGATTATTTACTAGTTTGACAATTTACCAAATACACTGGCTGATTCACTTGGTGTACTTTAAAGAACAAAAGTAACCATCAGGTAAGTATACATAACACATGAAAAAAATCTATGGTAAGTTATAAATATTAGTAAATAATTTACAATAATCTTTATTACTGTTCAAACTATCTGGCATTCTTGGATTTCACCAGTGTGAACTGTACAATTATGATAAAGAAGAATTTGATGTTGCTCTGTCCCAGGAGTTTGAGGTTGGGAGGGTAAGGAAGATATTCCTCCTCCTTAAAGGACCAATTTCAGAAAATCCATCAGGAAAAAAAAAATTAAAAATACAAAACAAACTTTGTAAAGCAGAATGACAACACGTCTCTCTACCCACAACAAGTGCAAGAAGGGTGTATTTAGTAAGCCAGTATTTTTGGATGAGGTACAATCAATACCTGCTAGAGACTGCAAAGGTCATCTATGAAGCTCAGCATTTCAAAAGAGACTCACTGTTCTGTCTCAAATAATGTGCCTTTCCTCCCATAAATAAGACAAAACTGTTTGAGATTGTCTCCTCTTACTTTCATGGATGAAAATACACTTCTACAACAGTCTTAGGATAAATTTTAGCTGCAGCCACTAGTAAATTTCTTATGCTTTGGCCTCACAACAAAAAAATCTCTTTTTAAAAAACTGACAGTGTTTTAAGATACTTAATTTTTAACTAAAACTTGTCAGAACATTTTTTAGTAATACTATTAAAGAAGAGTCTGGTCAACATTAATATACTACTGCTTCCAAGACAGAGGGAAGGAAACAGCTCAGCTGTCATACAGATTATTTTTTCTACATATTTCTTCTCAAAGTATGGGAAATGTATCTTACCGTAGTTAAACTGACTGTTTGACTTTTCACAGTTGATGATGTTAAACCG
>WYEA01021880.1:33593-54178 GCA_033558465.1 Alcedo atthis | reverse complement strand
AAAAAACAAAAAAAAAAAAAAAAAAAAAAAAAAAAAAAAAAAAAAAAAAAAAAAAAAAAAAAAAAAAAAAAAAAAAAGAAGGCTTGTGCATCTCTAAGGTTTATGTTCTAATTTCCTTCCTGGGAAGGTAAGACCAAGACATTTTGGCACCAGTTCTTGTCCTGCTAGGTGCAGGCCAGATAGGGAAAATGATCATTGATTTCACAGAGGTGGCCAGTGTGAAGTCAGCTTTTCGTTCTACATAGTGTGTTTTGCTTAGTTCAACAGACTGCCAATGTCATTACTCTGGACAAAGAGAGTGTAAAAGCCCATCACCCAACTCTACATATAACTTTGAATTTAGAGACAGATAATCAGATAAATTATTATAGCGAGGTTTACTTCATTTTCATTTTATAGTGTTGGTGTTTTTATATAACAAACTCTCTTCCAAAAACCAAAACAAAAACCAATCAAACAAACAAAATTTTAAAAATAAGCTGAATTTTTCACAAACACAAATGTAAGTGAAAAATAGACTGTCACCTTGCATGATAAGATAACATCAGCAAATAAACTCATAAAGGGAGTTTTTAAATTAGCTGAACTTCTTATATTTTTAAAAAATATTTCTTTTTCTCTGCAGGTCTGATAAGGAGCGGAATCTGATGTCTTCTTACAGAATGTTGGAGTGTAACTGGAAAAAGGACAAAAACAAAAATCTCATAAACTTCTGTAACTGAGTTCATACAGGTAAAAGAAAGTTTATAAAAAATTGTTTTTATTCTTTTCCTCCTGTAATATTTGTGCCAGTTAATGTAAATGTAACACCTATGTGAAACTTGTAGATAAAGCACTTAATATTCTGCATACATATTCCAGTTTAAATTGAATCCTAATAATCATACTTCCATAATTCACCTTTGAACCTCACATATTCTTCTGAGGAACTACTAAGCCTGTATTAAATTTAGTAACAGTGTAGTGAGACAGAAAAAAAAAAGCGCCTGTATTTAATTAATAATTCTAAGTGCAGCATGGGCATGAGTAAAATGAATTTTCAGAAATAAAATTATTACTTATTGTTCATATTTCATAGCCGTGTTTGTCATGGACAAGGGATTACTGCAAAAATACTTCCATAAATATCTGCTCAGATGCCTAAAAGAAGTTTTGGGGATATTTTATATTTTATTTCTATTACCTCACTAGGCAGTTAACTGGTAAGGAATATTTGCATAAACTAAAAGGAATAACAAACATAAGTAGAAGTGAAATTTGAAGTACATTTGAGGGATATTGAACTTCTAGAAATTGTGACTGCATCTACGGACTAATCAAAACTATCCAGCAGTGAAAGATTTGCTGTTCAAAAACTACATAGAGATCAACTTAAAATAAACACCTAATGAAAAAATCAGAAGCTACTATTATATATTTAGGAAAATTCTTAGGGACACATTTCAGACGTGTGGAGCAATATGTGTTATAAATAAGTTGCTGTGAAATATGCAAATGGAGCTTGAGAACATTTTTTTTGCTGTGGGCAGTACAATTCTGAGCACTTTGTTTTATGTTAGGTTGTGAGTTTTCATAGCAATTCAGTGAAGATTCAAAGGTACACAGAAGCCTAATTCACAAGGGTAAAAAAAGGCACAAAAAGAGGCACCAGCTGCATATTGTTTTCCGTGCTTCTCATATAATGAATTGCCACATACCATTGCTTACCCCTTCTATACTCAGTTATCCATGTACCAAGACAAATATTTTATTCATTTGTCACTTTTTATAGTTTAAACCTTTAGTGAATAGGTACTGCTGACAAACAGCTTTAAAAGCAAAACCAAAATGACTCAGTTTAAAGTTATATCTACAATATTACGTGTAAGACTTTAGATATATAAAAACAGATATCTAAATTAGGAAGAGATGGCAAAACAAGAAACAGTAGGTGATCTGTGATGTTTACACACAGTTACATATATCTGGTGGAGGAAGAAAGGTTTTGTGAGAAGAAGATAAAACCAAGTATTAGACTTTTGAAGAATAAGCTTCTTCTTTTGGAGAGAAATTAGAATTTGTAAAACAAATCAACAAGAACAAAGGTGATGACATATAGAGACTAATTTGGTGGGATAAAGGACTGACAGGAGAAGATGGCCAGTGGGTGAAAAAGTTATTTGAATTTATAAGATTTTCTTTATATAAGGAAAGTGCTTATAATGAATGATGGTAGCCTGTTATTTTTGTATTTTCTGTGTACTTTTGCAGATGAGCATAATGTGAAACTTGGGATTCTGGACCAGGTGAAGAATGAGAAACTTGGCATAGTCTCATTCATATCACCTATCGGAGAGATTCTTTGAGGTGTCTGACAGCCAAACTAGACACCTATTTCTGTTAGAGGTTACATATTTGTTCTACTTTGAATGCTAAGTCACATCCAGCAGTGACTTCATTACAGAGTGTGGATGGCCAAGAGAAAGTGTGACAGAAAACAACACAAATCCCCAGAACAAACTCAACTTTGGTGGAAGAGGTACATTTACACTGGCAGACAAAAAATGAATTATCTACAAGCTGGAATACAATGCTGGGGTCTCCTCAGGCCTCAGCTGGAGTACAGGACACTATACTGTGGATCAGGAGAGAATCATGAGCAAAACCAGGAAGAATTAAAAGATTAGAAAACAGGTCCCACACTTAAAATTGAAGGATCTGGAATAGTTTGACCTAAGAAAACAAGATGCAGGAGGATATAGAAAAATGAAAAGATTAAGGATAGATGCAAACCAGAAATTAGAGATTTTTTATAATTACCATGGATAATAGATTTCAGATAATAACCTTGAAGTTCAGAGAGGGATTGTATGTTTTGAAAGACCGGAGCATATAGTATCTAGAGGATATGGAACCTCTGGAAAACTTCTATAAAGAGCTTGGATTAATATCTTTGAGAAACAACTGAGGCACAGCTGGTCTTAATGTTTTAATAGAAACATCACAACATTTTTTGGGCTAAAAAAACCCCATGAGCATCCCCAAGCCTACTAAAAAACAACACAAGTGATTTTTAATTACTGGGAATGTAAATCAGATGAAACTTTGCAAGGTATTTCTTCAAATTAGGTGATATTTACTTGTTGTAGTCAAATTGACACATAACTTTATGGTCACTTTTCCTGGGTTTCAGATGTACATCTCGCAGTATGTACATCTGACAGTGTATTTGTATGTCAGTAGAGCAAAGTGATGCTACTCTTTTATTCAATGTGAAGCCTTTTTACCCCATTCTTGGTAATTACATTCTACAGATTGTTTTTTGAGAACTTTGCCTTTAGCATATAATAATTGGACTAATATCAATGTCATGCTTCCTTCCTTCATCATTTTGGAGTAAATTAAATGACTGCTCAAAATTAAAATTATTATAATAAATTAACAATATAATCCAGACAAAAATATCAGTCCAGAAAGGAAAGACAATTTTAGATCTTTTCTAATGACAAGAAAGAAGGGAACTACACCTTCTGACTGTGATCTGTTGGAGTCTACTCAATCTTTTTATATTTAAAGATGAGCTTCTCTGCCCCTCATAAGCAAGTGGGAATTTATTAATATTAATGACTTATATAAGTACATGTCAACATAATATGCCAGGCTAGTTTTATTTCTAAGGGTAACATTTTGAACAGCAGAAACTCCTTTGAGAAAAAAGCAATAATTAAAAAAAAAACAAACAAAAAACCAGCAAAACAAAAAAACCCAACCAACACCATAAAACAAACAAACCAAACCAAACCAAGAATCTAAACCAAAAACAAAACCCCACATTCTTACTAGTGATTTTTGTGAAAAAAAACCAACCAATTTGCTCTTTGTTCCTGTTTGTGTCTACAATCTTTTTTAATTCTGTGGTTTGTCCTGATTAGTGAAAGAGAAAAGCCTTGTTCTCAAATTTCTTCCACTTGACTAATGCACCACCTCTAAATTTGACTACCTATTTGATCATTCAAGTCATTAAATACAAAATTAAGTTGCATCAAGCTCATGCAGGTGTCTATTTGATACCTTTACTAGTCTGATGTTGCTTAACAGCTGGTATCTACTATGTGACAGTGTGACATGTGGGATCTACATAACACTTGAATTTATTGACATTTTTATCAGCTAACTTTTGGAAGTGCTTTGTGAAGCAATGACAGAATGTTATTGAAACACAAGTGTACACCAGCTATTATTTTCTTTGTATTTTCAATAGAATCATAAGTTATGAAAGGACTTTTCATTGCTGTGACACAATGTGCTCCTGAAAAAAAATGGTGTTGTTATAAATCTCCTATATTTCTTAATTGTTTGTTTTAGTTTACTAGAAATAATATTCTTAACTAGTCTAGGTTACTAAACTCATAATTTCCATTCTTGTTTTTTGAAAGTGTAGTTACTATGGCTAGGAACCATCCTAAATATATTTGAGCAACTGATTTCATATAGTAATGTAGTTGCTATGTTAGAAAAATGCTGCCTGTATTTTAACCTGATTTTCTAACTGTTCGTCACTACCTTAGTTAATGGTTTCATTGCTATTGATACTCTAAGCAAAGACTAAAGCTAAAAAGCCATTGTATTGTCATTTGCAAAACAAACTTCTGTAGAAATTTCTTCCCAGTGGAAAAAAAGCCCTTTCCTCTCTCTTGAGTGTAGGAAACATTTAGGCTTAATTTTAGGACTAATGTGCTCATAAAATGTATTCATATTTGTTTTTATGTCACTTGGAAGTTGTTTTAGAAATTATCATGAGTAAAAGCTAGGGTTAAGAAGTACATATAGACACTGATAGTTTTGTTCAGATCTAATTGTTCTTTGTGCTATCTCAGGTAGGAAGTCTTCAGATTTCCCTAAAGCATCTCAGTCTGACAGACCCAGCTATGCTTTTGTTGAGATGAATGGTAACCCTGAGGTAAATTTCAATTTCCTAGGGAACTCGAGGAACTTGTCTTCTTAAGTAACTGGACCAGAGAGTTTTATCCTTATCCCTATCATATAATCTTTGAAACATTCTTTGCTTGTTCTATGAAAAAAAAATGCACAAGGAAATGAAAAAACAAAACAAAACAAAACAAAAGAAACAAACAAACAACAAAAACACACACACATACAACACCCACAAAATCAAACAACAATAAAGAAGCTGCTAATCTCGTTTAGGGCCAAGAAAATAATACAACATCCCACACTCTAAAATTTTTAACTGACAGGGGCATGCTGGCAGGACTGTATAAGACCTCCATGATGCCTCTCTACACTAATAAGTGTGTAATTGTCAGGTTCTTAGAATGACAGAAATAACATGAAAGAAGACCTCTGACTCAATTTAATCCTTTTATGCACAACCCAGGCTCTCTTTTGTTTTGTCATCTTCCTTGAAAGATTGTAATAATGAGATGTCATTGACAGTCTATAGGAATTTAACACATGAAACAGCTTACTTGAGAAGGTGAGTTTGTCCAAGACCAAGAGCAAATTTTGGATTGGAATGTTATACAGAAGAAAAAGAATCCGCAGAAACCAAGGCTATATGCCAATTTCCTGTGTTCTTTGCTCTAGTGCAAATCATGAGCAACTACACAGACATGGACTGACTGGTATTTGTTTTTGGGTTGTTTTTTAATGTCTTATATCCTTGGAGTCTGATTTGTAAACACCTAGAATTAGAGTCAGATTTTCAGCTAGTACAATGCCATATGGCTCATCCTGATGTTTGTAAGGACCTAAGTCTTACTGTAATCACTGCAGTCAGCCCTTGATTGGGCGTATTCTTTCATTTATGGCTAGCCTTTCTCCTTCCTATCTTAGAATCAGATACCAGCACTTAGAAGATATAAGAAAAATCTTATGTATGTACCATATATATATAATATTATAATTATATTTATAATAATAATAATTATTATTATTATTTAATCTGCTGTGCACTGTACCTACATTTCTCATATTTTTATCTTTTTATTAGCTTTTGTCAAGCGCCATCTCTCCAGGAACTTATTTTGCAACATGAGTTCAACTGAACATTTCAGGAATCTTTGATGTGTTGCAAGATGGGTATTTATTCAACAAATTAAGAAGGAAATCCTAGCCTAAGATCAATCTCATACCAAGCCCTTTTGATTTTTGTTAGCAAAGCTAGAATCAGTCACTGCAGTAAAGCTTTCCGTTTACATTTTTCTTCTGTCTGTTGTTCCATTTACTACTTGACTGCACATGTAGTACAGAACAGTATTTAGTTAAAATGAGGCAGGCCACTGAGCCATGGACAAAATGTATCACATTTGTTCTGTTTGTGTTTGGCTTTTTTTTGTTGTTTTGTTTTTCTTCTTGTTTGGGGTTTTTTTGTGTGTTTTGTTTTGTATTTTTCTAGTGTCTCACATTGCATTAGTGATGTAAACCTTTTCATTCTCCATATTAGCACATAGGGATATCTACCATATATAAAAAAAATTATGAGTAGACTCAACTAGGGAGATTTTAGTGTGAAATTTATCAAGGTGAGGGATGGTTGGCACAGCTCTGGATTTATGGGGAGGACTAACAAAATTCCTGAACAGCATTACATGCAATAGCATACTAACCAGTGCCATATTACACCACATTACCTATAGCTCAAAGACTAACTTTAGTCTTACAGTACATGGTGCTGTTTCACATAAGCATCACCCCATATGGGCTCCTGGTCTAGTAATGGCCAAATAGATGAAATTGCTTCATCAGAGCATGTCTTTATGATCATACTTCTTTACTGTAAAGGTTGTAGAACACTGAAACAGACTCCCCAGAGAGGTTGTGGAGTCTCCTTTTCTGGAGACTTTCAAGACCTGTCTGGATGCATTTCTGTGTGAATCAGTCACCTAAGACATCAAAACATTCAGGATATTCTGAAGATGTGTACATTTCAGATTATTGTACTACGACATTTTATATTTTAATCAGTTTCTTAGAATATGTTTCATCAGATTTCCTAGCTGTGCTGAGTTTCCGCTTCGATTATTTCTTTTAAAAGAATTCAGTAGAACTATAAGGTGTGTCTAGTCTGAATTTGGAAGACTGAATTTCTGTAATTATCCAGAACAAAGATGAAGAACAGATTTTCCCCAGTGATGGTGCAATGCACCGGCCTTTCAAACAGAAAGGAAAACTTGCTACAGTAGACAATGAGAACAATACATAAATCTTGAATCAGTGACATCCTTTCTAATACTGGTATGTTACACAGAAACAGGAGCTGAAAACACATAAATGGGATATGAAAATAACCACCCACTCAACACAAAGAGCAGCTTATGGCTATTCCTGTTTTCCAACTATGGTGCCTCTCCATTTTTTCCCTGCTTTCCTGAGATGAGGGAGGTAGACTTAGGAATGAAACTGAGAAACGTAGGACACATGTCTTATGGCAATCTTGTCTGATTAGAATCTGGTTTTGTGAGCATGAGATTGCAAGCATAAGGAATGTCAGATTTTAAAACAAGAAGCTATTTTTCTGTCAACCTGATTAAGTCATTCTGTGATAGCCAAACAAAAAAAATCGTTCACAAGCTGGTACTTTGGTTTTTATATAAACAGAAAAGACCTTGCCTGGTCCGTGTTGGCTTGATAACATTTTTTTTCTCCTTTCAGTGGATTTGTGAGAAGATTTATGGGGTGAAAACCATAAGCTAGGCAACAATATTTCAAGGAATGTGCCTTTCAGGTAGGATAATCTTAATACTTTTTTTCATTTGGTTTGCTGGTTGATTTTGGTTTTCTTCTGGCTTCTTGCTAGAGTTGTTCCAGAGCTGTAAACAGGAAAATTGCTCAAAACCTCCATTATTTTCCATGATCCACTAATGGGTTCATGCCAGCATATTTTTAAGCAATAAATTAAAAATAAACCATAACTATCATATGATAATTATTAACTATTAGTATGCTACTCTTGTTATCATTATTTTGTAATTACTGGGATATGGGGTCCAGAGAAAGCTCTCAAAGTAGTAGGAACAAGTGTGTCAAAGACTTGACATATATAATTGGTGAGGTAGGAACTGTTATTATTCTAGGGGCAGCTTCATATGAAAAAAAAGAGGTAAACCCAAGGGCATCTGGATCACTTGTTTGCATGGAATGTAATAACAAAATCATTTGTCAAAAGTTGTCCAGAAGTTGTCTTTAACAAAGTTTATTGCACAAATAACTATGATTGTCATAACTGCAGTTTTGCACAATACTCTTAAGAATACAGTTTGGGATTATTAAAATGGCATATCAGTTTTTCTCATTGACTTTGGTAGTGACAAAACTGCATACCATGCTCAACACAGGCCAAGAATAGATTTACTTAACTAGCTCCTATATGTACTACATCTCCAATATGTACTAATTTACATTATAGAGTTGCATGGGAGAATAACATAACTGATCAAGTACATGGCTGTCTTCTTTATCCAAAAGTGTAAGCTCTAATTTGTCATCTGAAAAATGTTGACAGATCTTACAGTGTTTATTGCAGAGCTTTGGCTTTGAAAGCAAAAACCATGAAATCCTGACAAGCTGCTGTAATTTCACCCCATGCTTTTTGTGGAGGGCTGACAAATTATTTAGTTATGTTCTTGTGTACTAGATCATAAAAACTTTTGCAAATATTATGCATTCAAGGATTATATGGAGAAGAGGTGGTGTTATAAGGTCATAAAAACTCTTAAATGCAAAAACATTGTCTAAACTGTAATTCTCAAAATATAACAGTAGCATACATTTCAGGTACAAAGCTAAGAATGCATTTCTAAATTATCACTCATTATAACTTTGTGGTTTGTTGGTTTGTTTTTTTTCCTTAAATATTACATATTTTATAAAATGTTCTCTTTCACTAGGACTCTTATTAGAAACAGGTTTTCTGTGTTAAATTATGTCATACCAGAGGAAATTGGTGTTTAATTTACTTCTACTAAATTAATGTACATGAATGTGTCCCAAAGTTTATAAGTAAAGTCACAAATGACCAATCACAAATGATTGGTCAGAAACTTAGGGTTTCTAACAACTAAGCATTTAAATAATAAGGGCTTTGTTTGAATCCATAACCTCTCTAATGTTTGTCTCTACAATGTTTTAAAATAGCTCTCATCTTGGTATGTAAATTTTATGTCGACTTTAACTATTTTGCATGTTGCTATGTTCTATATGCTGATCTTTCTGCATGTGGGTGAGGTATATGAGTTTTAAGAGGAAGAGTATTCACATACTCTTAAAGACTTTTCTTTGCCATCATATAATAAATAATTTAGGCTCTAATTTACATGTTATGTACTTGAGGTGGTTTTGAAGGACTGATGTTTTGGGGTCTGAATTTTTCTGAGTGATACTTCACAGTATGCATTTCTTCCAGCAACACGTGGGGATTGTGGTAGACAAGAACTTAGTCATGCATTTTAAACAAACTCTCTAGAATGTTTCTGTGCAAATTAAATGCATCAAACCATCAGACGACATTAAAGACTTCATTTTAGTAATATCTCATACAAAGAACTGCCTTTTTTTTAGTTTTTTTTTTAAAAAAAGGTGTCATGTTGTCATATATGCACTAGAGGGCAATGCAAGAATTACAGTTTTGATGGGATATTCCAATAGTTCTTTCTTTCTGTCCTCTGCAACTGTTCTGCAAACTTTGAAAAGATATTTGAAAACACATACTAATCTAAAATAAACCTGAGTGGGAGTTTTAAAAGCACTTGGAATATACCTGTTTGTTAACAGATATAAACTACTGGCAGCTCAATAAGTGGCTTGTGTAATAAATTTAGCAGATAAAAAAAATCATTTACTTAGATATCTTAAAGAGGAAATGGAAAAAATTCAGAATGATTGTGAATAAGGCACATTAGTTTACATTTAAATGTAAATATATTTTATGTTTGCAAGAGGTTAAAAGCATTTTTATTTCTAACATACAATCTAGACTAAAATGTGAAGCAGAGGTTAGTACTCATGTTAATTAAGGTAAACAGCTTGCCTGGCCAATTTGTTGATGCTGTTCACTTGTACAGTGCTCTCAGCACATAGTCTCCTGGAATCCTCAGAGCAATGACTAACACCTAGATTGTTACATTTGCAGAAGGGTTCTTGAGGTGTGTGACCAATGAGCAGGTAAGATACCTTCTGACCTTGAGCAATATATTAGGGAGACCAAAAGAACCTGGAGAAAGATCAGAACTTGACTTTTCTCTATCCTGTCCCTCAGCACCCTAGCCTCAGAAATCTGCTTGCAAAGCTTAAAAGAATAAATTTATCAACATAAGGCACCAGAAATAAAAACATCCTTTCGTTCTGTTTCCTGCAGTGACAAGAGATATATATTCTAGATCATAGACAAAGCTGCCTTGGAGATATATAGTCTGATTTCAGCATCTCAGCAGTAGATAATAGATTCCCCTCAGACCCACATAATTAAAAAATGACATTTCTGCTATAGTGTGCCAGTTTGGCACTGCTATTTCCCTGGGATTCTGGGGACATAGAAGTCCTGCAGGGCACAACAAAACAAATCTTATGTTATTCAGAGGGACAATGTAAGGTCGTGTTAACAAAGATAAAGATTCTTGAAGGGGACACAAAAGATACTCTTTCTTCTTTCCTTCTTTTTTTCAGAAGAGACAAGACTGAGGAAATCTGTTTATTAAAAAGTACACCAGATGATAAATAACATATGCAGAGTGACAGTATAAATTAAAATCTTAATTACCATAACAGTTTAGGAAGCAAGTATCTGGCATGAATCAGAAACACTTTCAAGTGAGGGACTTGTGGTAAGTGGCTTTTCCCAATAAGACAGTCTTTTGCTTGTGGACTAGGTCTATCTTTGCTGTACTTTAACTCTCAATAAAGCAGTAATTTTCTTGTAACTAAGCTTACTTGTTTTTAATTCTTTAATTCTAATTATTTTTTTTTAATTCTTCATGACTATGATTCATTGTGTGTATATTGGTGCTACCTGTATATAAATGGTCTAGCAGCCTTTCGTGGTAAAAGCAAGAGGGGAAGTTCTGGGTTTTTGGACTGCCTTGTCTCTGGACTTCTCCGATTCAAACTGCTTGTGTGGGTTTATGAGGTTAAAAATCTCAGATCTGTTATTCTAACTTAGAAAAGATGCTTTATCGGGAGATCTCTAAGAGCGATAAAATGCTTGACGTTGAGCAAGGCACATTCAGTGAGAGCTCTCGGTAATTGACCTATGTATACAGTGTGCTGGGGATCTAAGTGGGCTTGGGACACTGAAATATGAAACTGTGGAGTCATAAGGCAAAACTGTCTTAGAGTCCATTGTCTTGCTTGTACGTTTGGAGCTAATAAATGCAATTTCTAGAAGGATAACAGTTTATTGTACCTGCTTGGTAGACTTAAAACTTTTTCTTCTCTAACAAAGCCACTTCTTCATCTACTGAAAGGCATTTAAAATTAAAAGAAGCAGAGAACAAGGAAATTTCCATTGTATTTTTGTCACTGTTAATTCAAATTCTGGGAATAACTGGTAATCACTCTTTGAGCCTATTGTTAGCATGAAGAGCTAGACTGTCAACAGTGTTATTGTTTTTGTTATTGAAACCTGTCTCGAACTTCTTGAGAAATTATAGTAGGTACATTTACTCTGTTGCCTAAGCTAAGGTTTTACTCTTCTCCATTTGAGGAACATGTCCTGTGTGAGCAGCACCACTGGGACTCTTTCCTGAATAAAAGCACCAGAGGGGAGACAATTGTAACATAACTGGTTTATAGTGTTTATACTATGAGCAACAGTTAATTTCCCTATGAATTATAGTCTCTGCTGCGTTGGAAATTAGTCATTAGTGAGGCAAATACAGCAGTAAGAAAATGTTCCAGATTTTCAGGAGTGTTCTAAGAGAGTAGCTATTTTATATAGGTTGATTTTTAAGCCCATTGTTCAGAAAAAGGGATGGGGATTTGCTTTATCCACTAGGTACTCAATGAGTAAATTTAAATAGGAAAAAAAGTAATGACTCCAATTTGATTAGAAGTCAGATCTTCTATCACTATGTTATTTAGAAATTTAAGTTTTCAATGGTAGAACACAGAAATGTCCTTGTAACAATGAAGTGAAAACTACAAAGCTAACTTTTTGATGATACCTTGCACAACTGGAATGTTACCAGCCATGGCCCTGAAACAGAGCAGACTCTCAAACTCTCACTGTAATTGCATAAAGCAAGGGGAGCTAGTGAAAAGACAGCTGTGAGGGAGTGATGATAAATACTAGAAGTGTGATTATCAATTTTAGTGTAAATAATATAAATATATTGGTAAAAAATAAAAAAGTAGGTGGAAAGACAGGCATAGAAAGCAATCTTTCTAAAAGGCCAGGAGTTTTAGGTAGTAATAGAAAAACTTGAGAGTTCATCAAGGAAACTTTACTCCCACACCTACCACCTGTGGTTTCTAGCAGTGATAAGGGAAAAAAAGTCTTTTGCATGAGAGAAAGATATGCTGGAGCTGATCAGCAGTATGTCAGAAGAAGAAAGCTTATCAATTACAACTAATGATGAAGATGTAAAAGCTTTAAAGCCACCTCGGAACTCTCTTAGGTCTGAAAGCATCAGAAAGGGAAAACTTCCATCCAGATAGCAATGAAATAAAATTTGCTGAAGACCTGTGGGCTGGATTGGGTTAAATCATAAATAGTGACCACTACTGGAAAGAATATAGAAAAGTCCAATGCAGATCAGCTCTCCTGTGGATCAACATAATTTAAAAATATAACATTGTGAAACAATCACTTGTGTGCCCTGCTGCCACTATTACATTCAAAGAGAAATGGCAAAACACAATTCAAAACCAAAGACAATTGTCCCTCCAGTGCAATTCTGTGAGCCCTCCATTGCTTCTTTCCTTCCAGCACAAGTTCTCTGTCACACAGATGAAGACTGTCTAACATCACAGCCTTGTCTCATATTTTTGGAGGATGTAATCCAGAATGAAAATTATGGTTATTATCATAGATGCAACAAATATTCATTAATAATTTCTCCAATTTAAATGAATCTGTGGTATGGCAAAGGGTGGTAAAGATGGTTTAGCAATATTTTAAGTGATAGCTATTGAAAAAGTCAGGGCTAGCACTCTCATTATTATTTTTAGTACTTAAAACTAATTTTCAGAGAGATAAAACTACATGATGTATATGAGCTTTATTGTTGAAGTAGTGAAGAACTTAATCACTGTGCATAACTACTTGAGTAGTTATGTAATTTAGGTATACATATATATATATATATATAATTAAGTATTGTGCTGGGTTTGATTTAGGTTAATTATCACAAGTAGCTGCTGGCCCAAGCAGTTGTGAAAGACTGCAGCTGGGAGGGGCCAGAGCTGGGATAAACAATAGAACCAGCCAATGGAATATTTGATACTATACTGATGTCATTCCCGCTATATAAAAGGAGGGCAGGTCTCGGGTAGGGGTGTCTTCTTTCAAATTGTTTCAATGTGTAGCTTCAGCATGGCCAGAGGAGGGAAAATAGCATCTTGGGTACAGAGGTAGAGCTTTGTGGTTTCTATCACTCACTTTGTATATCATTTAGTATTATTATAATAAAACTGTCCTTAATACATGAGGTTCTCTCTTTTTTTTTTTTTTTTTCCTCCTGATTCTACTTCCCACCCCACAGCAGGGGGAAGGCTGATTTGTTAAAATTCTTCTAGTGGGAGATCATTAACTCTGAATCTGAAATTGCTTTGGTGATGAGCAATTTTGGATAGGTCTTTCCATAGTTGCTACATACATTTCTATCTTTAAACCAATGTGGCATCTACAGCTCTAAGCTAAGGGTCCAATCATTTAATCCTTCTGTCCTCTCAGTAGTAAAGGAAACTAGTAAGATCACAGTCTCCCAAGAAATAGTAGTCCCATTTATAAATATAAATGGACACAGCTATTGCCTTCCAGTGTGAGTAGAAACCTGTGTATATTGCTTTAACAACAATTTGACTTGATTTTGATCAATATTTCTTGAATTAAATCACTGGCAACTGGGAAGAATAACCCCTAAATTAACGTGAATGTTTCTATTCACATTTTTGCATAACAAAATATTAACTATTAAATCAGACTCCTCCCTGTCTTCCTCTGTGATGATAATGAAAATAAAATAAAAGGCTCTAGCACATCATGCCTGGTCTACACTTATCTGAGACTTTTTAAGAAACCCTCACCTGTCCATTCAGAAAACTGTAGAGGGCCAGGTTTTCTGTTTCCCTGTCTTTGTTACAGGGAAAAGATCTAATCAGAGTCCATAGCCATAGCTCAGTTTGATTATATTACTGTTGGAAACACCCTGCATTTTTAGATGAGAAACTATCTAGCAATTGCAGATGTTCTGCCAAGAGCACATGCTGTACTTGATGACATATAAACAGATGATCAGGAAGAAGCAATAGCAACAGTATGTGTGAAGCTGATAAAAGCTGTATCACAAAGCATATGAATTGAGCTGGAAAAAGAAACAGAGAGAAACAAAGTACTACAAGATGTAACTGAAAGAGAGATAAAATATTTTTTTCCCACCTGCATAGTCCCAGAGGAGAAAAAAAAAATAAATTTTGGGCAAAGGGAAGGAAGAAGGCTGATAAAACGCTGGTGAAATGTAATGGTGTAATTGATGGGTAATCAAAATAACAAAATTAATTCTGTTAAAAAGGATGAGAGGAAAAAAAGAAGCAACAAATTAGAATGCTGAGAAAAAATTAAGTAATCTAAATTTTGCACACAACATATACTGAATAGACAAGTAACTGGTCTGTGATCCTTTCCGCATCCTGCTGTTTGAAACTAAACTGCTTAACTGTATGACATGATAGAGCTAAAATGGAATTTCTTTCACATATTTTTAGATGTTGTTACGACTTCCATCACTGTGCTTCATAGCCACAACACAGAAATCCTGTTACTCATTAAGATGACAGGATCATTTAGTTCTCAAAATACACCTCGTCCATCCTTGCCAATGCTCCCATGCATTTCCCAAAGCTACATGAATCTCAGTGGGTAGAAAATAATAGAATTGTGGAGATAACACTGAATCTAATTGATATTTGGTCTTGCTGAAATGTAATTTCCCAGAATGCCCTGTCTCTGAGTCAATAGAAAGTTACAGGATGTCATCATATATTAAGATTTTGTAAACCAGGGGACAGAATATGAAGAGAAGCTAACAAAGTCAAGCACTGAACTCTGAACAAGACCTATATTTTTGTTTTCTTAGAAAAAAAAACCAAACCTGTTAATTTATGGTGAGAAAAGAAAAAGACCTGAAGCCCTAGTTCTGAAGTGCAGTCTTCTCCCCTCTCCATTCTGAGAGGCACTTCAAATTTATTACTTGCTCTGCTGCTTTAGAGACAGATTTGTGAAAGAGGAAAGAGCTTGAAATAATTCAGTTAATGGACTCTAAGTCACTTAGCTAGCTAGTTCAGATAGAAGCAGTGCTCTGATTAAAGGGGAACTGCTGATACAATGAATGACTTCCATGAAAGCCAAATGGAAATGACTTGGGGGGGAGGGAAGAAGGTGTGGAGGAGGAAAGGTGAAGGTGTGAGGCAAGATCACTGCAATGTGGATTAGAAAATGTAACAAACCAGTCTATCACACTCTGTAAAGGTAGAATAACTTTCTGGAAAAGACTATGAAGAAGTATAACATGACTGCTATAAGATGTTGATAGACCTATATTTAAAAATGGTATTATGGATAACTCCCTCAAGAAAAGATAGGTTTTCTGTATCAGTAACATCATACACTGTATTTCTTCTGATAGACCACAGAGGTTTCCAGTCTGGTCTGAGACTGGTTTCCAGTTCCATCTTTTCCCCCTTTTCTGGTTTGTATGTTTTACAGTACTTAACAAGAAGTCAGGGTAAGGACACTTGAGTTACACTCCAGTGGATGGTTCAGTCTCTTGTTTGCTGCTGTCCAACAATGACACAGCTCTTTAGAACTGCATAGGAAGCATGGAAGTCAGGACCAACATTTTCCTGCCTGAGTATCTCTGTCAGTACTGAGTTTATAACTCATAGCTGAACAGCTTGAGTTTAACGTATCAAAGGATAAAAACAATGAATTGCAAGTCGCCTTCCCTTTCTCTTGTTCTTTCTTTGTGAATATTCAGACCCACATATATACTTATGCATGCTATCATGTTTCTTTCCACACATGCACAGATGTGTATATGTTCCATGTGTATATGTACTTAATTAAACCATTGTTTCTTTATTATCCATTTCACTGAGTTTACACAATTAAATTAGTCACCTGCACTTCTATTAATACTGATTCAGTAACATGGGAGTTCTACATTTTGCCTTGCATTCAACTAGAGGTAAACTTACTACTCCTTATTTCACTTAATTTTAAGAAAATACTTATCCTTCCTTCTGACTATGCTATAGGACATAAAAAAACCCAAAAACAAAACACCAGAATATAGGCCTAGCAATCTAATTGCTTCTTAAAGTAACAACATTTTTATGTACCAATCAGGGTGATCTTTTGAAAAAAAAATAAAGTCAGTAACTATGTCTACATTTTTAGTAAGTACTAAATAACACAGCTTTGATATTTTTGTTAAATGAATCCATCTGCAGAATCTGACCTAGAACTCGAGCAGTCCTCTATTGACAGATGCTAACAGCAAACTGGAAGAAGACAGACATCCGACCTCTACATTCCCAGTATGTTACAAAACATGCATGTACTTTTTACAACAGTCTATATATAATATTTCAAATTCATCATTGGCTGATTGTGACCTCTGTCAAATCAGGGATCGACTGCATCCAGGTTATTTATGTAGCAGAGACAGAACATAATCACATCTCAGTATTTGCATATGGAATGAAGATGAGGGATGTAAAGATGTAAAGCTGTCTGTTGTTGTCCATCTTAGAGTAAAAGCCCCACACTAAATAAAATTTTCTCAGAACACTTGAGAACACTCGTTTGCTCAGAACACTCGAGATATTCATTACAGCTGATTAGACCAGCAGCAGATTGGACAATTGGCAGCTTTTTTTTTTTTTTTTGCTGTTCAGGTCAGCAATCTGCAGCCGCGGCTCTGAGAACCGTAGCCTTGTATCTTCCAGCTTCAGGCCACTCTTACGAGGGAGGCAGGGACAGGTGGGGGCGGAGCCACACTCTCTAAAGGCAATCTAAACACCTCAGGAGCATAGGGATCTCTGGTCTCTGCACACCAGACAAGTTCAAGCAGAAAACCAGCTGAGTTGTCCAGGTGTGTGCCCTTACCCTGTGAACTCAGCTTCTTACAAAGGTCTAGCTATGGTTGCAACCCAGTCAAAGACTGTGGCTAGGAAAATCATGGGCACCCAGACTGAGGGCCCACACAAGCATGTGGGTGTCCAGACCCCTGTCTGTGGAGAATGCAGGAGCCTGGCTCTTGTAATGGAGGGTGTTGGAGATGACACCTGTGTTAGATGGGAACAGCTGAATGATCTGCTCAGCAAGGTGGCTGAGCAGAAGGATGAAATTAAAAGAAAAAGGACTATATGGGATTGTGAAAGGGAGATAGACTGGTGGAGCCAGGCTACAGAATCCCGGAAGGAAGGGCAGCAAGTGAGTGCTGCACACAAAATAGATTATTCAATTACCTCTTGATACCCAGAAAAAAATAGGTAAAGGAGGAGACCTAGGAGATTGAGGTGAGTGGAAGCAGGTCCTACCCCATCTTATCAGATGCCCATGTACAACAGATACAAGGCACTAGTAACTGAGGATCAGGCGGACAACAATAGAGAGGATAGTCCATCTGCTCAGTTGCCCAGGGTCTGTCAGACAACCCTGAGAGTTAGGACTAGTGCAACAAAAAAAGGAGAGTGTTAGTTGTGGGGGATTGACTTCTATGAGGAACAGAAAGACCAATATGTCAGGCAGATCCTTCTCACAGGGAGTTTTGCTGGCTACCTGGAGCCCGGGTAAAGGATGTCACTAGGAAAATTCCTAGCCTGGTAGGTTCTACAGACCACTATCCATTATTGATCTTCCATGTACGAGGATAAGAAATAAAGACTGGTTGTCCTAGAATAATCAAAAATTACTTTAGAACCTTGGGATGAGTGGTACAAGATTCTGGGGCAGAAGTAATCTCCTGTTATTCTAACTGATGCCAGAAAGATTGTATTAAATGGGTGAATACGGACTTTTAATACATGGCTCCATAGATGGTGTCACCACCATAAATTTGGGTTCTTTGACAATTGTATGATCTATACAGTGCCAGGTGTGTTGACACCAAACAGGAGACACCTCTTAGATGGCGGAAGAGGATCTTTGTGGAGGACATTGCAGGGCTGATTGACAGGCCTTTAAATAGGATGTGAAGGGGGAAGGGGCCAATGCCACCAGGTTGCCATGTAGCAAACTGTGAGAGGATGCAACAGTGTGGGAGAATTGCGACTAATAAGGGCTCTCAACCTGCTGCCCAGAAGCATGCTGGGCACAAAATAATGCTGTCAAAGTGTTGAAGAGATGTCCCAGAACCGCTTCAGGTAGTTGCTGCCAGCAGGGAAGTATCAGGGAAACACATTAATGGAATAAATGGGTGTTTCCCTGGCAACACAATATGGCCAACAGCCCAGCTGAGGTGCCTCTACACGAATGCATAAAGCATGGGCAAGAAACAAAAGGAGTTGGAAGCCACCATGCCACTATAAAATTATGATATAGTGGCCAACACGAAATGTGGTGGGATGAATCTTATTACTGGAATGTGGCTGTTGATGAATACAAGCTATTTAGAAGGGACAGAAGAGGAAAGAGTTGTAGAGGAGTTGCCTTGTATGTTCAGAAATGTATTGAATGTGATGAGATATCCCCACAGAATACCCACCAGCATGTTGAAAGCTTATGGGTAGGAATAAGAAATCAAGGCAACAAGAGGAACCTTGTTGTTGGGGTCTACTATAGGTCACCCTATCAAGAGGAAAGTCTTGATGAGGTGTTTCTACTCCAACTACAGGAAACATCAAGTTTGCAGGCTCTCGTCCTGCTGGGAGACTTCAACCCTCCCAACATTTGCTGGAAAAGTAATACAGCCAGCAGTAGACAATCCAGGAGGCTCCAGGAGTGCCTTGATGACAACTTCCTGAGGCAGGAAGTAGACACCCCCACCAGGGGGGGAAGCAATACTTGATCTAGTGATCACTAATGTAAATGAGCTCATTTGGGATCTCAAAACTGGAGGCAGCCTGGGTGGCAGCGACCATGCACTGTTAGAGTTCATGCTACTTAGGGTCAGAGCTCAGCCAAAAAGCACAGTCAGAACCTTGAAATTCAGAAAAGGAAAATGCCCACTCTTCAAGGAGTTAGTTAATAGGATACCTTGGAAACAGCCCTCAGAGACAAGGGGGCAGAATGGAGCTGGTAGATTTTTAGGAACACTCTTAGCAACTACAAGAGATCTTGATCCCCAAGTGCAAGAAATCAAATAGAAAAGGGAAGAGACCAGTGTGGCTAAGCCAACACCTTCTGGTCAAACTAAAAAGCAAGAAGGAGCTTCACAAGCAGTGGAAGCAGGGACAAATATCCTGGGAAGAGTACAGGGATACTGCCCAATTATGTAGGGATGAGGTCAGGAGGGCCAAGACATCGTTGGAGCAGAACTTGGCAAGGGATGTAAAGAAAAACAAGAAGGGATTTTCAGGTATGTCAATGAAAAAAAGATGATTAATACAAAACATATTCCCCAGAAGAGTAAAAGTGGTGAGCTGGCATTAGTGGATGAGGAGAAGGCTGAGGTTCTCAACAATTTTTTTCCACAGCCTTCACTAACAAGTTGTCTCCCAGCACTCCCCAAGTCAAACTGCAAAGTGTGGACCATGATGGTGAAGTCCCTCCCACTGTATGTGAAGATCAGGTTCGTGACCAACTGAGGAAATTAAACATATATAAGTCCATGGGACCTGATGAGATTCATCCCAGAGTCCTGAAAGAATTGGCTGATGTAGTCGCCAAGCCACTTGACATAATATTTGAAAAGTCTTGGCAGTCAGGGGAAGTCCCTGGCGACTGGAAGAAGGGACATGTTACACCCAATGTTAAAAAGGGTAGAAAGGAGGACCCTTAAAACTATCGCCCTGTCAGCCTCACCTCTGTGCCTAGGAAGATCATGGAACATATTCTTCTAGAGGGTCTAACAGGGCAAATAGAAGGCAGTGGGCTGATGAAGGACAGCCAACATGGCCTCATCAAGCCAGGTCCTGCCTGATAAATCTAGTGGCTTTCAATGATAAGGTGACTACATCCATGGACAAAAGACAACTAGTAGATGTGATCTATCTGAACTTCTGCAAGGCTTTTAACATGGACCCCCACAACATCCTACTTGCCAAGCTGGAGAGGTATTGATTTGATGAGTGGACTGTTGAATGGAGGACAGGTTGAGGAAGCTGTGATTGTTTAGAGAAGAGGAGAGGAGAGAGAGAAGAGAAGAAAGAGAAGAGAAGAGAAGAGAAGAGAAGAGAAGAGAAGAGAAGAGAAGAGAAGAGAAGAG
>WYEA01021880.1:18981-32930 GCA_033558465.1 Alcedo atthis | reverse complement strand
CAGGGGGGTTGGACTAGATGATCTTCTAGGTCCCTTCCAGCCCCTAATTTCTGTGATTCTGTGATTCTGTGATTCATATGTATAGGTTTGCATACACACAGACATAGCCAACAGCACAGTCCTATATGTTGAACATTTAAACCAAGGCTGAGTTTTCAGTCACAGAAGTAAAAGTAAAAATGAGTTTTCATCTTCTTCTTCTTCACCTGTTTTACTGCGGTATGTGCTTTGGTAGTTTCAGGCCTTACTTTTTCCAAGCACCTGGATGCTACTTCAAGTACAGAAACTTCTTCTACACTTTAAAAAAAATTTTTGTTTACCATTCCTCAAATTAAAGTTACGATTTATCATAGCCCTAGACTGGCTGTTTTTCCATTTTTTATGTGTATGTACTTTATCTAGTTGCCTGACAGTCATTCCCCCATCACTTTTTCCTCTGTATTTTGAAAGAGGTAAGTATTAATAAATTAAATAAAGCAAATCTTATTAAGATGTACAACTGGGGGAACAATGAGCCACAGTATGAGAAATGATGCTTATAAATCTTGAATTACTACAAAGTGATTTGAAAAGAGTGGGATTTATTTATTCTTCAAGAAGACAAATCTTTGGTGCATAGTTTACAAAACTCATCCTATTAGCTGGGAACCTGTTCTAATTTACTGTTGTCACAATCCTAGAAAAGAGTTTGATCTGCTTTAAATGAAATACAGATGGCTGCACAATTGAGCTTGAATTTTGTAAATGTTAGATGCCGTTTCACCATTTCGTTCACTCATACACTTGTTTGTGTCAGTTACAACCCAACAGTCTTCGATCTGTCTGCTGTGAGTTGTGTCAATGTGAAGAAACTTATGGTAATCCAGTAACTGACATGTAAAATTAAGGGTTATTTTAATTTATTGCATTGTAACCTAAAATATGCTTTAGAAGGAACTGATTTTAAAATTTACTTCTTATTGTAGTTTCTGACTATTTTTAACCATCATCTGGTGAGGAAGAAATTCAGGTTTAGTAATAACACGTGTTTATTTCTGTTTGCTTATGAAACATTTCAAAACAGTTCATAAATACTTTTTCTCAATACTGAAGGTCTTTAGCAAGTAGTAACTGGAGTGTTAGAAAAAATACCTTCTAATAACAGTGGAAAATTAAATTATGTATAATCTCTCAGGCTGCAAGTTGATTATGATATAAAAGCATACAGACCCTTACACACACAGAGGATAAGAATGTGTCTCTCATTTCAGTGGCAACTCATAAGTCTTAAGTATTGCTGGAAAAAGTATGTTGAAATGTGGTGATACTATTAAAAATAGACCAAATGTTTCGCAAAACTGAAAAAAAAAATCTTTTGAAACTGATACACACCTTGATATGACTGGTAATCACATTCATTTAAATAATACATATTGTATGCATTAGAACAGAATTACTAAACCAAACAGTGACTTTGTTCCCGTACAGTTCAGAGACAGATGTGCAGGGGTGACTAAGTTCAGTGTATTATTCTGCTTGTTTTTATATTTTTTGAGTACTTTCAAGGAAGTAATACATCAAATTTATATAACAATTATCTACAGAAATTATGAGACCTTGTTTCAAATAAATTTAGACAAATAATAATCTATCCATATTTATATCAAGAAAAAATGAGTGACACAGAGTTGAAACCACAGTTTATCAGAACTTATTTGCACAATTCCTTCTTGTGCATTTGGATAGTCTTGACTTATGTAGAATTACTTCCTATAGAGATTACAGTATTAGGTCTGCCCTGCTCCTTCTCTAATGCTTGATTGTTTTGCACAGAGCATTATCACTTACTCTACCCCAAAACATCAAATATGGATACGTTCAGTTAGAGTTTTTAATAATACTGCTAGAAAACCTTTCTGGCTGTGTAGAGGATAAGTTATTATTTTTTTTAGGTACAGATGCAGTTTCAGGGACCATCTTCACACCACAGATTAACCAGAAGTAGCTGGGAGGCTCTGAAGTCTAATGAGGATAGTCCAGAATAGTGTTATTTTCAAGACACAGCAAGAACTACCAGAAGCCCAAAGTGTCTTCCATGTACCATTGAAAATGGAAGTAAATAAGAACAAAAGTATCAATCAGAAGTACCTCGGATAGTGTTTCATTCTGAAGAACAGATGTAATCTAGTTTGGTAACTCATATGTCATTTACACATCACTGATTCTGTCCAGGAATATAAAAATGTTCTACCAGATATTACTTCAGTTCTGATGGGCTGGGTCAGTGCAAGGAGCCTGCACACTGTTAAAACATGTAGCACCAGCTTGTTAACCATGCCAAACTCCATATTGATTCTACAGTCTCCACATCAGAGACTAGATTTTTTTTTTTTACTGTTTCTGATTGAAACTCCAAACCATGACAGTTTTAAATAACTCCAGTGTGTAAAGGTCTCTTCCCTCATATGATATGATATGATATGGGAGTTTCTGGTGCTTTCACAGAAACATCATCATGTTGAAATTCATACACAAATGGCATGAACAAGAACAGTATGTTTGTGTCTTTTTTCTTACTATAAGCATGTGATTAAATACATACTTAAAAAAACCAGAGGTTCACTAGATATTTGATAGATTATTAATGGTATGGTTTGATGCTTCTGCCTAATCCAAGCCTGATATCCGCTGAAATGTGTGCTCAGAAGCTAAAGTGTTAGCAGTTCAGTTATCCACAGTGTAGGAACTAGCAGTACCTTGTAATAAATCAAAAAGGGAAGAGATCTATAAACTAAGAACAGTTGGCTTGAAGTCTGGGCATGCTTGGTATAAAGTCAGTGACTGAAATATTTTTGTTTACTTACAGTGAAATATACACATTCAAAATTAGGATCTATTGATTTATTTTATTGAAATTTGGTTAGTTGGGAAATACTTTATATGCAGGGAAGGCAAAGAATTATTTTATTTGGCCCTGTTATAGGAAAACTGAAGTTAAAGTTGAACACAAGGCCATTAGTTTTCTCAGTTAGAGAGAGATTTCTGTGCACAGTTCCCCACACAGCTCAGAAGGAATTTATTTATTGAATGTTAGGAACGTGAGAACTCACAAATTTGTGCTTATGGTCATATATATGGTAAAACCCAAGGGGACTGCACAAATATTTGCAAGGGGACATCATAAACAAGAGTTCTGTACAGGGACTTCCATCTCAGCATTTTGTTGTCTCAGATTTGTGTATTTACAGGTGCAAATACACAAATTGAGTCAATTCTCCAAGAAAATCTGCCAATGGAAAACAAATTAGATGCAAGATGATCAATAACTGTTCTTAATTTTCTTGTTCCTACAATGATATTTCTAAATAGCAAAATATTTAAATATAATAATTGTTAACTGATCTTTACTCTGCAATAACTGCATTCTCACCATTGTGTGACCATCATCAGTCACATTCACAAACTGAATAGCCAAATACAAATAAAGTTAAATGTGAGCATAAAATTTCAAAACTCTTTTAGAAATTGTCACATGGATCAGTCTCCCTTTAGGAAGGAAACAAAACTAATGGATGAAGTAATTCCAGTGGCAATTCACTGCATCTAAGTTTAAGAAAGCCTTGATTGTTATTTAGCAAATGCATATTTTTATTTTCAGCTCCTAACAGTCAGTGTATCCCTTAGGGCTTTCATCAGGGTATCTAAGAGGGACTGAAATGCTGAAACTATGTGCCTGAAAACTGCAAAGTAGCACAGAACTTACCAGTTCAATTTTCTGCTGTATCCAATGCATCTGAAAAGCAGCAATGACTGTATTCTGACATGCTCTTCTCACTCAAAAGGAAATTGAAACAGAAATTAAATCAATGGCAGCAACTGGAGTTCAGCTCTGGTTTCTATCCATTTGAACTTTGTCACAAAGCCCCAGTACAACCAGCCATATAACCTAAGAATTAAAAATCACTAACGAGACAAAAAAGGATCTGTGGAAATATATTTTTTAGTTGGCCTGGACAAACACAACTTTGTGGCTGTATCAAAACTTTGGAAGAAACTCTTAAAAATAGTAGAGAAGTAAAATTTAAGCATTTTAATGATAAAACAAGCTATCATTGAAGCTATAAGTAGCTATATTTTGTGGGTGGGAAAATATGTTGAATAAGTGGAAAACAAGGGTATCATGAAGCCACTCTTTAAATAAATGTATAACAGGATCAGTGACAACTTTGTTTTATGGAGACAATGGTGAGCCTGTAATACATGTTCAACACAGTGTAGACAGTATGTTCTCTGTATTCACACATGAAAAGCAGGTAGCAGCACTGCCTGTACAATGCTGATATGTCATTCTTTTTAACAGTATTTTATTTTCTGTATGATCTCTTCTCCAAGTCCTTGTAGACACCCAGTGATGGTTACTGTATGTACTTACATGAGGATTGGGCCTTCCATTTGTTTGCTTGTTTGTGTTCACTTTGGACACAGAAGCACTGAACAAACCAACAAATCCAAAAGAGAAATGTATCAGGTGCAGCCTTCCTGACAGACAAAACAGATGAAAAAACAGCATATGCCAGAGCAGTTTGGCACCTCAGCTGTTAAGCCGCTTCTCACAGTGATTTTACTGATGCCTTAAGAGTCTGGACCCTTAGTTAAACAGACTTGTCTGGGCTTGCTCCCTCAACCAATTAGAATGTCACAGTGCACTCTTGTCTAGGGTGTAAATGAGGTCCTGCCTAAGAATCAGTTGAGTTGGTCCTTTGCAGAGCAGCAGGCCTGGCAGTCAGACACTCCCCTTGGATATGTTTTCCAAGGATACTTCCATGGATTGAGTTTCTGTGGATTAAATGAGACTCATCCCATCTGCCCTCCAGCCCCCTACTTTGGGTGAGTGGTATCTCAGGCACTCATGTGGCAAGTTTCCACTTTATGAGTGAGTGTATGCCCATTTTAATTCATCTTTCTTAAGGTTTAGAAATTAGTTGTGCAATAGTTATATTCCCAACAGACATCTGAACTTCCATTTGTCCAGAAGGAGTGCTGGCCAACTTTGGTTACAACAAACCCCAATTGTTTCATAGAAGCTCCTGTTTGATTGGTGAGTGCCTCTCTGACAGAAATGCATGTGCATCTTCTTCAGTGCAATCCCATTATTTTTTAGCCTCCATTGAGTATACCGAGTAGGCATCCATTGACAATAATATCATTCAGGAAACACAAAGCAAGTGAAAAAAATTTCATTCAGACATGTAAATTTGTGTGTTTTAATCTTAAATTGCAACCAGCACAGAAGACTAAACCATAGCACATGCAAACTGAGACTATCCAGTTTGGTTTGTGGAGGTATCAAAGCAGACAAACCTTTCTATTGACATGACAGAAGGAAGATGACTTTATCTCACAAACCTCTCCTGAGAGATCAATCTTCACTTGCTTTATCAGATCCTTACAGTATATTAAGGTCAATGAATGAGAGGCTTTCATCCAGCTCCCATGAGGTAATGGGGTAATTGATTTTACAGATAGATTTCAAGACCAGGACACAAAGGTGCCTTGAATAGATATTTTGCACAGAGGATCCTAATACAGAGTTTATGAATTAAAGATGTACCTAAGGGATCTGATCTAGCATTTCTCTTGACTGTCTCTTTCCTTGTAATGTTATTCTTTGTAATCATTGATTTTAATCATTGTTGCATTTTATAAGAGAGGTAATATCCCTTCTGTAAACTTCTGAAGAAGACTGAGTATAACATGGATTTAATTTATTACAGCTACTGCTGTGCAAAAGCAGAATGTTGGTCTTGGTTAGACTGTTAGCCAAAGCATATCCCAGATATCCATCTATCAAAGGGAATACAGTTATACCTGGCATGGCTTTTTCCTCTGTTGTTTAAGAAGGGAAAGACTGGGATGGATTTCAGGATTTTTTATGAACCTAGTACTCATCTATTGCAGAAGAAATCAGAATTTGACACTACTAGCTGACTTCTAAGCAAATGTCACCCTAGAGAAAATGTATTAAAGATATCCAACAGAAATATGGCCCTATGAATCTAATTTATTTGCTTAGGAAACTGATCTAACTGGAATTTTGGAATTGGCAAATCCTGCTGTTAAATGTTGTTATCAATAATCTTATTGCTTAAATCAACAATACTGCTGGCACATAGGGAATAACATGGTCTCAGATTCATCAGGAGACAGACTAAACAGGAAATATTTGGATTACTTTAAAAACTCTTTGCAAGAATATATATATACAACTAATATACCCATTGTCTTGACTGATTTCTATCTTCTAAAACACCATGTAAAGACACAGTATCTTTTGGTCTTAATGGTAACAAAAAATCCATCTTGGGAGGAAATGAAGGCCTCAATTAGGAATGGACTCTGTAGCTTATTACTTTTCAAACTGTAAATCTCCTCACCTCTCTTAGTCACACAGAGAATGATATTTTGGTTAGTTCCTTTTAGTTTTTGTTGACTCTTGGCAGAGAAAACATAAAGAAAACAAAGCTGTTCTTTAGGTCTCAAAGAACTCTGACTTCTGAGGCTCAAGCCTGTGAGCAAACCTAACTGTACACTGAACTTTGTGGATGTGCTTAAAGCATTTCCCCCTCTATTTTATAAAATGTGTTAATATGATGTGTCTGAAGTAATTGAGGATGTTAGCAAGCAACTGGCTCTGCTCAAATTCACCTCACTTTCCAGTTACAGTGCAGTCTGCTTTTTCTGTGTTTGAGACCCCACACATATCTGTCTATGTTGGATATACTACCTCTGGCTGTTTCACTTATCCCCTCAGAGCTCTGTCAGCACAGCAAGTCTGCAACGACAGCTCCTGCAAATCCCTCTCCCTCCAGACTCTCCATCTAAATTCATAGTATGAGAAGAATTGATTATCTCCTGTTCCATCTGTAGATGGTGAGATGCAGGTAACTGTCTGTTGGAAGGTAGAGTGAGAAGTCATATTTACCTATCAGGTAAGGAGAGAGAAAACCTGTTTAGGGGGTCTGTAACCAGTAACAGTTAAAGTCCTATTTTTTATTTTTTTTTAATATATATAAGATAATTAGGACTTCCTATATGCTACAACTAACATAACTTCTGTATACTACACTCTTTATTCTTTCTGTGTTTTGTAGAGTAACTGTTTATCTTTCAAATTTTTATAATTAGAGGCTTCAAGTTAGAAACACACATGCATGCTGACATACATGTTTTTCCATTTTGCTGGACATCTTGCTTTTAGTTCTATAATGTTGTTTTCCTAAAATTAAAATATTAGAGGAGGAAAAAAAAAAAGAGAAAAAGGTAATGTAAGGTTAATAAATTTTCTTCTGGAAGGAGAAGCAAATGTTCTGTAGTGTAAATATGAAATTTTTTTTTTTCATTGGATTTCCATACAGGACTTGATAAAATACATCTTTCCTGCCAGATGCCAATATGATTATAGTGAAACTCTCTTAAGATCTGTTTTTTACAAAAACTAAACAAAATCTATGGCTCAAGCTCTCACCTTGGTCTGTATTCCTACTTTTCACTCTGGTGTTTAAAATACAACCTCTGTAGTTATATCTGGAAGTGCTTTTTTTCCCTCACACATAGCGATTGAGAAATTATTGGCCATATAACCCCCTGTTATTCAAGAGAAAATAAAGAAATGAGGAAAGAGGGAAGCACAATCAACAGAAGTGGGATAGCTATGTGTATATTTGTAAATAAAACAAAATGGAATCAGAGCTTGGGATTTTTGGTTGTCTCTGAAGACCCATCACAAAGTATCTGGCTTGCTTAGATATTGGTTGTTCATCACAAAAAGTCATGCTCTAATGGTCAGGGAAGTTGGACCATGTCTGCTCTAGTCTGGATAAATCTAAACTACTAGACTCTGTTGTTTATTGTTGTTTTTTTGTAGGGCTGAGAGAAACATCAGTTTGACCTAGTGGCCACCTGAATATACCTGTGAAATTAGGCTTATGCTTTTCTGGACTAGAGTCCAGTCAAACCTGTTATACTGGGAGAGACTTTGCAGCTAAACCTGGAAACATATCTGTGTTGACGAGAGAAATACAATTGGTTTCATTATTAATTCCTTTCTCTTGGGTTCAGCCTGTGCCAGGTTCTGGTTCTTCAGGGAGAAAGCCAGAGCAAAACATGCCATTATCCAATATCTGCTCCTGAGGACAGAGCTTTAGGCACAGAGCTTTTCAACTGTTGCTTTTAGGCACAGAGCTTTTCAACTTGTCTCAATGAATTTAGGTCTGACAGTCAAACAGGAATTCACATCTGGGCAGAGATACCTCTACTTCACAGCATCTGTTTCAGGGCTTTCCTGCTTATGTCATCAGTAACCACCTATCATTCACACATGCAGGACATGCACAAATTTCTACTGAAATTCCACACTGCAGGGTGTGGAATTACAGGCATGGTAAGTCTCACAAACAAGGGTAGATAGAGCTGGAGTCTATCACCTGAAGGTACAGGAGAACTTCATTCCCTATAAGCATTCTAACAGCAGGATATTCATAGACTGAGTTAAATTCTGTGTTTTCTGTTACTAATTCCCACTGAAGTATGATTCTTACTGAGGGAGTTGTCATTGCAACATCAAGGACCTTTTCTAAGACCATCAGAGAATTAGTTGAAATTAATTAAAGAAAAAATGAATTTCAGATTTCTTCACATTCTAGATTTTAGCCCAATCTGTGCCTAAGTGCCATTTTCTGTTTCTTCTCAGTTGGCAAAATCACGTGCATTTCCCTTAAAGGCTAACAATATTTTAGATTTCTTTCTGACAGTTAAATGCCCATATTTGGTCTGCCATGCAACTCTCTCTTTTTTCATAGTTGATATAAAAAAACCCACACAACTGTGTATTGTGTAGACAATTTGCACAGTTTTCTGGAAAGAATGAACATATAGTTGTACCATATAACATCATGTTAATCACAATGAAAGTGCTGGAGTCAGCATACAGCAAAAATAAACAGAGAAAAATTTGTGTTCAAAGTAAAAACATGTTTGGGGATCATGTGACATTTCAGCAACTGGAAGTAAGGCTCCTTAAGAGCCTTTTATAGCCTGAACATCTAATAAGCAAAATAACAGAAGATAAGTAGTATACTCTGAATACACTTTAAGATGGTGAAAAATAAAAGTTTATATGGATCCTGGATTTAGATGTACTATTACTCCCAAAGTAATTTTGCAATGTTTCTTACACCCTATAAATAATGGCAAATGTATATGTTGCAGAATTGTGACATTTGAAGTAAAAAGATATATGTAATGTGTTTTGGCTTTTTTTTCACCTTCAGTTTTCTCAGTTGTGTTGACTGGAGTCACATATGTATCTTCTTAAGTCAAGTAAAAAATCAAGCTTGCATCATCATGGATATGATGACACAGTACTTGTCATATTAAAGCTTGCATGCAGTTAATGAGTCTGTAATGATATAGCTATCATAAATTATATTAATGCTTTATGCAATGAAATAATGTAATGAAAATTTAAAAATTTCTGCTTTTTAAAAAGGAAACCAGGACAATTAATGAAACTTAGTTTGAGGGCCAGGTCTTCCTAATCAATAACATGAGCTGGATTCAATTTTTCATCCTGCTTACTTTCTCAGACCATATGCAAATTGAACTGATAGAGAAAAATTGTGGTGATTAAACAAAATTCTTTCTGCATCTGAAATATGTATGAATGAACACTCTGCTGACAGTCTCCATTAAAAGCAATTTGAGACATTGATTAAATAATGAAGACAGTTAATGGTTTATGTAGAAATCATGCTGTATGTAACTAATTTTAGAGCTTAAAATGGGGATCAGAAGAATGGAAATAAGAACGAACTACACTGGAAATATTTGAGTTTCACAGAACATTAAGGGAGTGTATGATCCCTCCCAGTGCAAAAAGGATATGGATTTCCAACTGATGATTTTTAGAAAAACCATATAAAGAACTCTCTGATCAATGTTCTTTTAACGCATTTGTTTCCATGCAATATGAGTCTACACTGAAAGTTGAAAAAAAATATTAGTAGCTCAGAAATCTACAGTGGATCTACTAACTGATGAATACGGGCTTTTTCTTTAAGAAGAAAGATCTTTTTATTCAGTTTTCTCTTTCCTCCTTTTCTCTTTCCTTTCCAAATAAAGTTTTATTTGATTCATTGCAATCATAAAAATGAAAAGAGGCATGTTCTAAGAAACTCCTATTTCTTTTTTTTCATTGGGCTGACATATGACTATTGTGTTTCATCTCCAGTAATATGAAACTAAAATATTACACAAGGTGGAATGGAGTGCAGGTATACTATGGACAGAAGAGGTGGTAGGTGTTCAGTATATCCTTGGTAATACAACATGAACTGTGTATTCCATCACCTTTCATTTTGAGCCCTTGTAATCCTCCTCTTTCCCTCAAAAAAGGACCCCAAAAGATAGATGTGCTCGAGATGCAAACAAACATATGGGGAGCATATGAAAGACTTAAGTGATTATAGCACACATATATATGTGTTCCATAGCTCAGTCACCCTTAGTTTAAGATCTTTACGAAACAAAAACTTCACTAGATATTTTATCACATGTTCAGTAACCACAGATATGGGGAAAGCCAAATCAAGAAGAAAAGGGAAATTGGATCAGATTGAACTTTTGTTCAATTGATCATATTCCTCTGTTCATGTAAGGAACGGAGACAGAATTAAGAAGATGGAGGGAGAATGGCTTAGAGGTGTTGCAGGGAAAATCAGGAGCACTGGTCAAAGTAGAAATTAAGGGATTTATCAGAAAGACTGAGCAGATTTATCAAGAAGGAGAAGCATATGGCAGGAAATTAATTAAAAATAAGTACAAAAAAATATGTAAATGAGGTAATGCATACTCCCCATAATTCTAGTTAGGATACTGTATCATTTGCATTATCACATCCTTAAAGTTACCAACACAGAGAGAATGACTGATTTTTTTTATAGTACTAAAGTATTCCTATGTCCAGTGGAGCACAAGACTTTGTACAAACATTTTGAACAGTTTTGATTGCAGATAATTGAAGCTGGTTCTTTTATTACAGGTAATCAAAGTAACTATGTTAGAATGACAATTCTCATAACTGGCATTGCCTGATCTGGCTTTCTGTGTAGTTCTTTATAAACAGGAGAATGACAGTTATCCTTCCATAACAAAACTTTCCATTAAAAAAATGTTACTGTCCTGACTACTTATGAATAAAAATTATCTCAGTAGAAATTATTGCACTGTATACACAGCACCAAAAAGCATAATTAAAGACTTTTTCATTCAGATGGCATAAAATTTCATCTGATATATGGTTTTGATTGTGCTCAATATAATGGGGACTGATTTAAATTGAGTTCTGGACAATATCAAAACATGCATAAAAAATGAAAATAATATGACTTCCCTCCTAATTATCTTTCTTAGTACTCATAGAAAGAAATTCTCATGGAGTAGCTCTTAGTTTAGACCTCTGCAACAGATATTGTATTTTTGTAGTCAAAAGCATTTATGTCTGGTACTTGCTTACTTATGTTTAAAAGTACACCTAGAACACAATCTGTTCAAGAAAATTAAGACGTAAAAGAGAATGAAAAATGTTTCAATAAATACGTTAATAACAAAAGGGAAACTAAGGAGAATCTCCATCCTCTGTTTGATGTGAGGGGATACATACTGACCAAGGATGAGGAAAAGGCTGAGGTAATTAATGTATTTTTTGCCTCAATCTTTAATAGAAAGACCAGTTGTTCTCTGAGTGCCCTGCCCCCTGAGCTGAATAACAGGGAGCAGGAGCAGAATGAATCCCCCATAATCCAAGAGGAAATGCTAAGTGACCTGCTACACCACTTAGACACACACAAGTCTATGGGACTGAATGGAATCCACCCAAGGGTACAGAAGGAAGTGCTCACCGAGTCACTTTCTGCCATTTACCAGCAGTCCTGGATAAACAGGGAGGTGCCCATTTACAAGAAGGGACAAAACAGGGGTCTGGGGAACTACAAACCTGTCAGTCCAACCTTGATGCTGGGTAAGGTTATGGAGCAGGTCATCTTGAGTGCCATCAGATGGCACATACATGATAACCAGGTAACCCTCTGAGATAAGGAACAGGCTATGGCATTCTCTGCAGCCTGTCATCTGCATTCCCACATCCTTATGTGCAATCTCTGTCTGAATTCCCACATCAATCTTGATTACTGACAGTAGCATGGCCTTCTTGTGCCGAGTGGACACCATTTTGATGGGGACCAGACAGCAGCAAGTTCAACTGTCCTTTTGCTTCTCACATGCAAACCCCAATCAAAGACCCCCCAACCAAAGCAGGGAGATGGATGAAACTTTCTGTAAGCAGTTGAGAGAAATCTCGCAGTCACTTGCCATTGTGCTTGTGGGGGACTTTAACTTCCCAGATATCTGCTGGGAATACAACACAGCAGAGAGGGAACAATCCAAGAGGTTTCTGGAATGTGTGGAGGACAACTTTTTCATGCAGCTAATAAATGAGCCAACCAGGGAACTTCTCTCAAGAGAGAAGTTTTTAAGGCGCAGAAGCAGACTGTCCCTACCTGTCGAAAAACATGCAGGTGGGCTAAAAAACATGCAGCCTGGCTAAATAGGGTCATTTGGCTGGATCTCAAGAACAAAAGGAGAGTCTATGACTGTTGGAAGAGAGGACAGGTTTCTCATGTAGACTATAAAGATGTAGTGAAGCAATGCAGGGAGAAGATTAGGAGAGCCAAAGCACAGCTAGAGCTCAACCTTGCTACACTTGTTCAGGATAATAAAAAATGTTTCTATAAACTACAAACTCATCAACAACAAAGGGAGAATTAGGGAAAAATTTCCATCCTTTATTGGATGTAGAGGGAAACTTAGTAAGAAAGGATGAGGAGAAAGTAGAGGTGCTTAACACCTGCTTTGCCTCAGTCTTCAGCAGTGGAACAAGCTATCCCCTGGACATCCAGATTCATAAGCTGGGAGATGGGCAGGGAGAAGAGGATGAGGTTATCAGGATTAAAGAGGAGATGGTCAGTGATCTTCTATGCCACTTGGATACACACAAATGTATGGGACTGGATGGGTTACACCCTAGGGTGTTGAAAGACCTGGGTGATGTGCTTGCCAAGCCACTTTCCATTATTTATCTGAAGTCCTGGCTAACTGGGGAAGTCCCAATGGACTGGAGGTTAGCAAATGCGACACCCATCTACAAGAAAGGCAGAAAGGAGGATCCAAGTAACTATAGGCCTGTTAGCCTGTTAGTTAGGTGCCAGGAAAGGTCATGGAGCAGATCATCTTGAGTGCTCTTACAAGCCGTATGGAGGATAATCAACGGATCAGGCGCAGTCAACATGGGTTTAGAAAAGGCAGATCTTGCCTGACTAACCTAATCTCCTTCTATGACAAGATTACCTGACTATTGGACAAGGGAAAGGCTGTGGATGTGGTCTACCTGGACTTCCAGAAAGCATTTGACACTGTTCCCCATAGATTGTTAATGGAAAAACTGGCTGCTCACAGCCTGTACGAGAATATGATCTGCTGGATCAAGCACTGGCTGGACGGACGAACCCAGAGAGTAGTGGCCAATGGTATTAAATCCAGCTGTCCACAGGCTGGTCACAAGTGGCATTCCTCAGGGCTCAGTGTTGGGGCTGTTTCTATTTAACATCTTTACTGATGATCTTGATGAGGACATAGAGTCATCAGTAAATTCACAGATGACACTGAGTTAGGTGGGAGTGTCGATCTGCATGAGGATAGGGAGGCTCTCCAGAGAGACTTAGATAGACTGGATCGCTGGGCCAGTGTTAATGGGGTGAGTTCCAAGAAGACCAAGTTTAGAGACGCCTGGATCTGTTCCTGGGTGACTTGGTCTAGGTGATCCTGCTCAGGCAGGGGGGTTGGACTAGATGATCTTC
>WYEA01021880.1:343-18881 GCA_033558465.1 Alcedo atthis | reverse complement strand
AAGCTCGGTCAGGGAGAGCTAGTAGTTTCAAGGTCTCAAGATGGCAGCCCGCCACGATGTCCCGGCCTGATGACCGACCCCCAACATGGAGTTACTGCGCACACTGCAGGCTCGTCCTCCTCCTCTCGCCCCCCCGTCCCGCCGCGGCTCCCACAGCCCGGGCCGGTCCGCAGCCGCTGCTGCTGCCGCTGCTGCCGCTGCCGCTGCTACTGCCACCGCACGGCAGGCTCGAGCCAGGCTCCTGCATTCTCCACAGCCAGGGGTCTGGACACCCACATGCTTGTGTGGGCCCTGTCTGGGTGCCCACAGTTTTCCTAGCCACAGCCTTTGCCGGGATTGCAACCATGGCTAGACTTCTGGAAGAAGCTGAGTTCACAGGGTAAGGGCACACACCCGGACGACTCAGCTGACTTCATGCTTGATCTTGTCTGATGCGCAGGGATCTCCTGAGGCATTTAGATTGCCCTCTGTGAGTGCAGCTCTGCCCCTGCCTGTCCCTGCCTCCCTCGCAAGAAATGCTGGAAGCCGGAAGCCTCAAGGATGCAAGTCTTGGAGGGGTCCTGTCTGTGGAGAGCTGATCTGAATAGCAGAAAACTGCTGATTATCCGGTCTGCCGCTGGCACCGACCAGCTGTGATGTCAATTTTTCAAGTGTTCTGACCAAATGAGCCCAGATCATGTAACACGGCAGTTTAAATTGCCCTCCATGAGTGTGGCTCACTTGAGGCAGGTTCACTGGGAGACAAATCAGCATAGTACAAACCAAAACGTCCATGATTAAGGCAGCAAACAAACTTCTGCCTTGTCCTCATCCTCTCAACAGTAAGCAGTGGCAACAGATTCCTGCTCGCTGTGGCAGGAGTGTTACCTCAGTTATCACCCCAACCTCCCATGTGACCTTGCAAAACAGGTATAATGCCCTGAAAGTACAGCCAGCTAATAAGGAAGATGAATCATCCGGCTTTGAAGTATTCCCAAGATTAAAGAAGCCCAAGCCCAGCTTCCAAATACCTTCCACCAAAAAAAAAAAAAAAAAAAAAAAAGAGAAGAGTCATTGTTATAGGTGACTCCCTTCTGAAGGGAACAGAAGGTTCAGAATATGCAGGCCCAACCTACTTCAATGGGAAGTTTCCTGTCTCCCTGGGGCCCGAGTTAAAGATGTGGTAAGAAAGCTTCCTACTCTCATATAGCCCACAGATTATTATCCATTACGAACTTCCAGGTAGGCGGTGATGATCTTGAAAAACTGAGGGCTGTCAAAGAGACTTCAGGGCCTTGTGTCAACTGGTCAAGGGTGTAGAAGCAAAGGTAGTGTTTCCTTCTATCCACCCTGTTGCAGGGACCAACCCAGAAAGGCTAAGGAGGACCCATCAGAACAATTCTTGGCTTTAAGCCTGGTTCCACCAGCAGGATTTTGGGTTTTTTGACCATGGGTCAACGTACATAATGCCAGTCCTGCTGGTGTCAGATGGTGTGCATGTCTTTCAAAGGGGGAAAAAGTTTATCACAGGAGTTGGCTGGGCTCATTGATTGAGCTTTAATCAAGATTTGAAGAGGGAAAAGGGAAAAACCTGGCTCTCAGGGAATAAGCCAGGGATATTTGTGGGGTGTTGTGCCAGCTCCACCATTATCTCAGGGTTCATACCAGTCAGGCAGTACTCTAGTATTTAAAACTTGCTTATAGGTCTGTACATTAATGCATGCAGTATGGGGAACAAACAGGATGAACTAGAGATCTGTGTGCAATCTCAGGACCATGAAAAAGCTTGTGGGTAAGGGGGAGACTAGTATGGCAGACATTGTAGTAGGTGTTGACTACAGACCACCCATTCATGATGAGGACGCTGATGAGGCCTTCTACAAGCAGCTGGAAGTAGCCCCAAAATCACAGGCTCTTGTTGTCATGGGGGACTTTAATTACCCAGACATTTGTTGGGAAAGCTACACAGCCAGGCATGTGCAGTCCAGTAGGTTACTCCAGTGCACTGATGATAACAAATGACAGAGGGTGACAAGAGCACTGGAACAGGCTTCTCAGGGAGGTTGTGGAGTATCCTTCTCTGGAGACATTAAAAACCCACCTGGACGCGTTCCTGTGTGACCTCATCTAGATGATCCTGCTCTGGCAGGGGGGTAGGACTAGATGATCTTCCTTTCCTTCCAGCCACTAATATTCAGTGATTTAAATGGATAGACGGGAAACTACTAGAAGACAAATTGGCAAATATATTAATCAATAGTGTGAAATATCAAATCTGTTATGAAATACAATCTTTTGCTATGCAGGTATACAATATCAGTTTACTTGCACAGAGTTCTCGTGTCCTTGCCTTTAATCTCCACAGACATCTTCACCTCCTAAAACAGCAACCCAACCTGCAACAATATGATTCTGTAATCAAGTTTCACAATCTTACTTCTCCCTAGGAAGCATGAGCTGTATTTCAGATTTTCTGTTACTAGCAATGTAGCTGGTAAATGTCAGAACGAAGGAGCTATACTGACTTTGAAGCCTGCTCTTCACCACAAAACTAGTCTTATGGGCTTGAAACAATCTACTCTTTTTCTTCTTCTTACCTTTTCAATGCTAAGTATTTTCACTCAGCATTGGGATTAGACCTGACAGAATCAAATCTACATGCAGTAAAAAAAAAAAATAAATAAAAATTGTGTTAACTTTTGCATAGACAGGAATCTTTAAAGGGAATAAAAATAACATTCTCAATTTACATCATTTCAATACAAGTGCCAGGCAATGGATTCATAAGTTGTTTCTGAAATAAATCCATGTAAACAACAGGTTGTAAATGTTTTACCTTTTATTCCTTCTCTCTGATGCCATGATTCTAAATCCTGTCTTAAATAAGTCTGTGAATTTCCTGGGGCAAGTCTTACCTCATATAATGTCTAGAACCATTGAAGTACACAACAGATTACTTAAAAGTCTATGTGACTGGTGCTTTTGTAACACATATTATTATTAACATTGATAATAAAAATGATCAGAGGGCTGGAACACCTCTCCTATGAAGATAGAGAGTGGGGAATGTTCAGTCTGGAGAAGAGAAGGCTCTGAGGACACCTTGTAGCAGCCTTCCAATACTTGACAGGCACCTACAAGAAAGCTGGGGAAGGACTGTTTAGAAAGGTATGTAGCAATAGGACAAGGAGCAAAGGTTTTAATCTAGGGGAGAGTAGATTTAGATTGGACATTAAGAAGTTATTTACTATAAGGGTGGTGGAACACTGGAACAGGTTGCCAAGGAAGATGGTGGAGACCCCATCCTTGGAGACATTCAAGGTCAGGCTTGATGGGGCTCTGAGCAACCTGATCTAGTTGAGGATGTCTCTGCTTACGGCAGGGGAGTTGGACTAGATGACTTCTAGAATTCACTTCCAAACCAATGTATTCTATGATTAAGAGTAGCCAGTAGGCTCCATTATAGCATCTTTCTCTTAAAAATATTGTAGTGGCTTTTGACTTTCTCAAATTGCTACTTCATCATAATGAAAATACAAACCAGAAGGTAATTCAAACTGGATGAGGGTGTTGAGGGGGTTAAAAAGGATGTGCTCGCATTCAGCTATCATTAGGTGTTAGAGGAGAAAGAGTGAACAATCTCTGCAAATGCAACTAGTAATGTAGATAAATAATGGATGCAGCTAGTGGCCTGAATGCATTTAGGGAATCCCATCTGCTCCACTTAGTGTTTAATAGGCTGGAGGTGCAATTTCTTTCTACATAAATATTCGATATATTCCTACATCCTTGCCACATAGGTGTAAACAACAATCAGCATAAAGAGGGACATAAATGTTTATTATAGGCTTCATTTTAGCTAACAGATGCTCAGTGAAAAGGCTGAAAGTTAAGGTAAAATAGATTACTTGGGAAAACTTACCAATCACAAAAAATGCTATGAAAGCAGTTTCATATATAAAATGATTTTATCTGCAGGAGATTTGTTCTGGTTATTGCAATAAAGACCGAGTTAGTCAATGTAAATGTCTTGTGGTGGAGTGAGAAAACTGAAGTTTAGGATTACTTTGGTTCTCTATACTTAAAGTTAGGCATTTTTTTCTGGATTTTTCCAAACCTGTCTTTTAGTAGCAGGTTCACAGAAAACTTTGCTTATGCTTAGCTATACAGGAAGAAATAAGGACATTTTCACAAATAATAAATTTAGTGCTTAGTGCCAAATTTGCCTCAAGAAACACATGTTCAGAGAATGATTAAGTGAGCATTCACTCAGCAGTTCCTGTTCATGTTCCTGTTCAACAGTTTCTGGTCCAGTTCATGAAGGGGAATAAATACAGTCTATGTGCATACCCTCTTCTTTGATACCTGCATAATAAAGATGACCTCTATTTATTTTACTAGATGTAGAACTAGACATGTGTAGCCTATGCTAAAACATTTTGTCTTTCTCTGTCTTCATCTATAAACAAGGTATCTTAAATAATCCAGAGGCACAAGTAAGTTACCTGCCTTCTTCTGTAACATTGCTACTCAACCTCATGTTACATAGAATAGAATAGAATCAGTCATTAAGGTTGGAAAAGACCTCCAACATCATCAAGTCAAACATTCTATCCAACACCTCCATGGCCACTAGGCCATGTCCTGAAGTGCCACATCCACCCATTTTTTGAACACCTACAGGGATGGTGACTCCACCCCTTCCCTGAACAGATTGTTCCAATTATTTACTACTCTTTCAGTAAATAAATTCTTCCTAATACCTAGTCTGCATTTCCCCTGGTGCAACTCATGGCCATTTCCTCTTGTCCTATCATTACATACCAGGGAGAAGGTGCCAACACTAGCCTCACTATAACCTCCTTTCAGGTAGCTGTAGAGAGCAATAACACCTTCCCATAACATTTCTTCTTCAGGCTAAACAATCCCTTCTCCTTCAGCCTCTCCTCTTAATATGCATTCTCAAAACCCCTCACCAGCTTTGTTGCCCTCCTCTCTACCCACTCCAGCATCCCAGTGTCTTTCTTATACTGTAGTGCCCAAAACTGGATACAGAACTTGAGGTGCAGTGTCACCAATGCCAAGTAGGCACAATCACTTCCTTCCTCCTGCTGCCACATCATTGCTGATACAGGCCAGGATGCTGTTGGCCTTCCTGGCCACCTGAGCACACTGTTTGCTTATGTTCAAATAGCTGTCAACCAACACCCCCAGGTCCTTTTCTACCAGGCAGCCTTCAAGCCACTCATCCCTAAGCCTATAGCATTGCATGGAGTTGTGACTGAAGTGAAGGACCTGGCATTTGGCCTTATTAAGCCTAAATTAATTTTAGCCCATTGATCCAACTTGTCCAGATCTCTCTGTCGAGCCTTCCTACTATCAAGCAGATCAACACTTCTGCTTCATTTCATGTCATCTGCAAAGTTACTGAGCGTGCACTCAATCCCCTTATCCAAATCATTGATAAAGATGTTAAACAAGGCCAGCCCCAACACTGAGCCCTGGGGAACACTACTTGCATCTGGTTGAAACTGGATTTAACTTGTTTCACCACAACTCTCTGGGCTTTGACATGCAGCCAGTTTATGACAAGTCACCCAGTCACAGAAGGAGATCAGGTTGGTCAAACAGGACCTGCTCTTCATGAACCTCCCATGTTAACCAGGGTTTCTTATAAATGATGCAGAGTAGGTTGGTAAGCTCCTCTGCCATCTCCCTCAGTACTCTTGGGTGGATCTTATCTGGTCTAATAGACTTGTGGGTGTCCAGGTGGCATACATAACAGGTCACTAGCTACTTCTTTCTGTATTACATGCGGATTATTCTGCTTTCCATTCCTGTTGTCCGGTTCAGGGGACTGAATCCCCTGATGACTGGTCTAACTATTAAAGAATGAGTCAAAGAAGGCATTAAGTACCTCAGCCTTTTCCTCATCCTTGGTGGCAATATTCCTCTTTACATCCAGTAAGGATCTCTTTTTGTAGTTAATGTATTTCATAGAATGTTTAGGGCTGGAAGGGACCTCCAAAGGTCATCTAGTCCAACCCCCCCTGCAGTGAGCAGGGGCACCCTCAACTAGATAAGCTGCTCAGATCCTTGTCCAACCTTACCTTGAATATCTTCAGAGATGATGCCTCAACCACCTCTCTGGGAAGCCGATTCCACTTTTCGACCACCCTAAAGTTCTTCCTGATATCTAGCCTAAATCTAACTCTTCTCTAATTTAAACCCATTACCCCTCATCCTTTCACTACAAGCCCCTGCAAACAGCCCCTCTCCAGCCTTCCTGTAGCCCCTTCAGGTACTGGAAGGTGGCTATAACATCGCCCTGGGGCCTTCTCTTCTCCAGGCTGAACAACCCCAGCTCCTTCAGCCTGTCCTCATAGCAGAGGTGTTGCAGCCCCCCAGTAATCTTTTTGGCTCTCCTCTGGACCCACTCCATCAGGTCCATGTCTTTCCTATGTTGAGGACTCCAGAACTGGATGCAATACTCCAGGCAAGGTCTGACCAGAGCAGAGTAGAGGGGCAGAATCACCTCTCTCGATCCACACTTCTCTTGAGGCAGCCCAGGATGCCATTGGCCTTCTTGGCTGCCAGTGCACACTGCTGGCTCATATCTAGCTTCTCATCCACCAACACCCCCAAGTCCTTTTCTGCAGAGCTGCTTTCCTGTACCTCATCCCCCAGCCTGGTTTGATAGTGAGGGTTGTTCTGACCCAGGTGCAGGACTCTGCATTTAGTCTTGTTCAACCTCATGAGGTTCACCAGCTTATCCAGGTCCCTCTGGATGACATCCTATCCCTCCAGCCTTTCAACAGCACCACTCAGTTTGGTGTCATCTATGAACTTGCTGATGGTGCTCTCAATCCAATTGTCAATAAAATTAATGAAGATATTAAACAGTACATGTCCCAGTACAGACCCCTGAGGGACACCACTTGTCACTGTTCTCCATCTGGGCATGGAGCCATTGACCACCACCCTCTGGATGCGGCCATCCAGACAATTCCTTATCCACTCAACAGTCCACCCATCAAATCCATATTTGTAGAAAGACCTTTTATTATCCCATGCAGCAGTGGCCAGTCTGAGTTCTAGCCAGGCTTTTGCCTTCCTTATATTCTTTCTGCATGACCTAAGTAAATTCCTGTACTCTTCTTGAGTAGCCTTCCCTTTCTTCCAAAGGTGTTAAACTCTCCTCTTCTCCTAAGTCCCAGCAAAAGTTCAAGACAGGCCTGTTGTTTCCCCCCTCCCCCAGTTCATTTTCTAGCATATGGGGACAGACTGTTCCTGTGCCTCTGAGAATTTCTTCTTGAAAAATGTGCAGCCTTTATGGACCTCTTTGCAATTCAGGACTGTCTTCCAAAGGACTCTTAACCAGTGACCTAAACAGTCACAAGGCTGTCCCCCAGAAATCCATGGTAGACATTTTGCTGATCTCCCTCCTTACTTTACCAAGAATTAAGAATACTAACATTTCATGATCATTAAGCCCAAGATGACCTTCAACCACCACATCATCCACCAGTCCTCCCCTGCTAATAAACAGGAGGTTTAGAAAGGCAGCTTTCCAGGTGGGCTCCCCAGCTGAATCAAGAAATTCCACACACTTTAGGAACCTCCTGGACTGTTTTCTCTCTTCTGTGTTGTATTTCCAGCAGACGTCTGAAAAGTTGAAGTCCACCTCGACAAGGGCTGTTGATTTTGATGTTTGACTTCTGCCAGGTATCTGTAGAATGCTTCTTCAACCTCTTCATACTGGTTGAGTAGTCTACAACAGGAAGTCCTTGATGGCCTTCTCCCTCATCCTTACCCATGAACATTCAACCTCATACATTCAAGACACTCCTTGGCATACAGAGCCACCCCACTATCTCTCCTTCCCATCCTATCCCTTCTGAGGAGCTTATAGACATCCATTGCAGCACTCCACTCGTGAAAGTCACCCCACTGTTTTCTGTGATGACATCATAGCTGTCCTGCCACACAATGGCTTCCATCTCCTCCTGTTTGTTGCCCATGCTGCATGCATTAGTGTAGATGTACTTCAGTTGGGTTACCAATTTCACTCCCAACATTGGCATGCCACTCTTAGGCTTAACTCAGTTAAGCCTTCCTCTTCACAACTAGTTTAAAAACCTTTCAATGAGCCAACTCACATGAAAGAATCTGCTTTCCCCCTTTGAGACATTTGAACACCATCTTCTGCTAGTACACACAGTGCCATATAAACATCTACATGGTAAAAATTTCCAATATTCTATCAGTGGCGCCAGTTTCTGAGCCACATCTTAATCAGGTATGTTTTCTTGTTTCTTTGGTATTCTTCACTGCCACTGGAGGGATTGAGGAAAAAAAACTACCTGTACACCTGAGTCTTCAACCATTCACCCCAATGCCCTGAAGACCTTCTCTCTGTAACCTCATTACTACCAACCTGAATAACCATTAGTGAGTAATAGTCAGAGGGCTGCACCAGACTAGAGATTTTCCTAGTAACTCCTCTAAGCTGTGCCCCAGGGAGGCAGCAGACTTCCCTGTGCTATGGATCTGGTCAACATATGGGTCCCTCTGTTCCCCTTGGAAGTGAATCACCTACCACAATTGCCCTCCTTTTTTTTTCCTTAATTGAAGTAGTCCTATGTCATGGGATTAAATGATTGACCATAGGTGTCTCCCTGGATGGACCTTCCATCTCCTTCCTCGTGTGTTTGGCCCATATCTGTTGTTTGCAAGGGCAACTGGGAAGGTGAGGGAGGCTGGGGCGATATATGCCTGCTCCCTCCCACCCTCCCCCATCTCTTAGGCCCTGGTCTTAGGTCTCACACTTCTTCATTGCTTGTTTTCTTGGGGCTGTGTTCCCTCAAAGCTTCTTTTATGCAGGCAGGGTGTGGTCATGGTAGGTGACCTTGGCATGTTTACTCCTCATTTCCATCTGCCTCACAGGAGTGCTGATTTCCAAGCTTCAAAAAGCTCCCAGAAGGTGCTCTTTCTCTAGTGTGGCCTTACCTACACTGCATCTGGGGTTGGTGTAAGTATGACTTATCTTGATGATTAGGAGGAACATGGCATTTAGAAAAATATATTAAGTAGTGATATTAGTATTTTTAGAATAAATAAATAATGTATACACTAGGAAGGACACTATCAAAGTCACGATTTCTGTTATTCATATCTTGACTGTATTTGAACTTGGTCTCTGAGCTTCACAGTCTTCTTATTAAGTTTTATCAACTAGTTGCCTGATTACCATTCAGTATTTTTATGGAAATAAACTTAAAAATCAATCAGTAATTCCTCACTTCTACATAGAGAACTACAACAGGGATTTTAAGGCATAGAGGGATAAATAGAGTGAAGAAAAAAAGATTGATTTTATGGCTGATCTGGGTTTTTTTCAGATTTATTTTTGTTGTCCATAGCATTAGCATTATGTCATCAGTAGAAGTATTGAAATTTCAGTTAAGATATTTCTGGACTTGTGGCATTTTTGCATGCGGTATATGAGCTTTTACTTGTATGTTTTATATTATTTTTTAATAAAGTTTGTCTATAAAGAAAGCAACAAACCTACCCAACAAATAGAATTTATTTGTCAAGGGTATTGTTGACAAGCAGTATAGAATATAGAAGTGTTGCAATAGCTGCTGATTTCTTTTGACAGTAATCTGTCTGTATTTGTTGGAATGTTCTTTTAAGACCAGATACTAAAATAAAAGTAACATTGCCCACTTAAAAGTCTGCTACACATTCTATACTTATATTGCTGAAAGACATGGAATTTTGGATCAAGAAGTATAAACCAACTTCAGCATCTTTATACAGATAGAGATTCTGAATTAGTAACAATTATTGTTAAGAAACAAGGTTTCAATATGGATGCCATTAGGTGTGGTGCAGTATCAGTAGACCATAAACCATTAAATATAATAGCTTTTGTTATATATAATGGAGATAATATCTTCAATGAAGTTTTTATTAAGCTATATAGTACTGATAATTTTTCTTGGGATAGCCATGAGGGTGGTTTTTTTGTTGTAACATTTTTAGAATGCTATAAAATATTAAAGGCTTCTGAGAGGGAAAAGTAAGTTACTTTCTTGAAGCTACAGCACATTTTTTCTTATTTTACTCTTCCCATCTTCCAAAGTCAAGAGATTAATAGTTTAGAAGTCACTCATTAGTTTCTTCTCTATTATGCAATAATTTCTAATAAAGCATGCAGATCTTGTTTACATTCTACAGAATAAATTAGTCTGCTCACATTTTGCAAGATGAATACATTCCTGTATATAAACCATAAGATCAGCTTCCATGCAGATGAAAATACAGCTGGTAGTAATTGCCTAGTTGGTGTAGCATTATGCAGTGTATATATAGCTATAATAAATAATATACATTATTATTATCCCTTCATGTCATCTTCAGCTAATGATAATACCTAATCAGTTATAGCAGACATCAGTGTCTTCCTTAAGTTCTCTAAGAAAAGAGAAAAAGTAATTCTGAGGGACTCAGAGCATTCTGATACAAATGCTCATTATATCAGCACAGGAACTGTATTGATATGACAATGTTTTCATGTGGCTTTACACTTAGCATTTGTAGCAGGCATTTCCTGATCAATACATATATACTTTCAGGTTTTCACAGGTAACATTTTTGTTTTGTTTAGTTTTCCAGTTGATTTAATGATAACTGTTCTTTCTGTACAACATTGTCAATCTTGAGATAAGATGCTTGAGTTCTAATGGATTTAAAAAGATCAAGAGTGAATACAGATGAGTAACAACCAAGCTATTTAGTATTGAGTGGATACTTACTTTCAGTGCAAAACAAGGGTTGCTCTTCTGAATACCATTGAGAGATATGCCTGTCAAAATTAGATGGATGGACAAACAATATGAAAATGAATCAGTAATTTTTTTTATGGACAGAAACTCTCTGTGTTACAATAATTTCTGATCACTATATTCTTTCACCATTCTTATTTAGAATTCTAATACGGTTAATTAATAAGAATGTATTATACATAACATATCTTTACATTAGGAATTTCAGAGTAATTTGAAAAGTTACTGTGATTTTGTAATTCTAAATATCTAATAAATGAGAAGAGGAGAGTATAAGTCCTCCTCACAACCACAAGCAATCTGATGAGGAACAGTTATAATTTAGCTTGTAGTATGGCATTTATAAGACAGTATTGTCATTATTTTCATTCTAAGGAGAAAACATGACTGAGTTTAGATGAACTCTTTAGATTATCTTCTTACCCTGCATTCCATGAACTTGTTTTTTTTTCCACTTCTAAATGTAAACCAGAATAACTTATAAATAAAATTTAAGAAGCTATTTGAAATGTGGAAGAAAATCAATCTGTTAATACTGACTGCTTTTTCAGTTCTTGATAAAAGCACCAATACTGACTGTAAATATTTTCACCATGTTTCCTCAAAGAGATCACAGAATGGATACATTTGTAAGAATTTACTATAGTGCTGCTGCCCACAAGTGTACCCTACAGTCAGGGTTATGCTGAATATGTGACAATCAGTTTGGGACCAGGAAACATGGAGAAGACATTAATTCCTCTCATAGCCCAATACCCAGTCTCTCCATGTGGGGAATCCTGAGGTTAAACTTGAGCAGGCAGGAGAATATGACTGAGGAGTAACTATCTGCACAACTCAGGAACCAGGAGGAAGCTCTGAGGTGGCCATTTAACTTAGTTGCCCTTCATTCTTAGATATGCATGGAGAAGTCCCCACCATTGCTCTTAGCTGGAGAAATAGTGGTAAGAAAGACACAGAGGAAGGCAGAACAGTTGGTTGAACACATGGCAGCAGAGCCATGTGCTAGTGATAAATGCCTTGGCAGTACAGACTCTCCACAATACGCACACAGCCTATGGATGAAGAGGCAGATTAGCCAGTCATTCCTCATTTTGTATGCCTCTCAATGACAAAACACTGGATAAATGTAGAATAACTTGTTCTGTGTGTGAAAAGGTTTTCACAATAACTCCAAGTATCAGTGGGCTAGTATCAGTGAACCATCTCCATCCAACAAAGAAAGCTTAATCCAAGAGCAGTTGGCTTAACCGAAACCAGTGACATAACTGAGTCCTTGCAGTTCTTTTGCTCTTTCTGGATTTGGTTGTCATTAGTCTTATTTGGGTCCTATTTCCTGAGGAACATCTTGGGAACCATTCATGATCAGAAATGTGCAAGCTTTTGTATTTTGACATAAAAAATGAGTAAAATGTACATTGTGAAGGACTATAGGGAAAAGAAGATTAAATACTTTTTAATATGTTTTTAATGTTGAAATGTCAAAAGAAAAGCTCTAGAATGTTAAGCCCAAATTAAACATTAACTTTGCTTTTATGTCTTTACCAGTATACAATCCAATTTATGATTATATTTGAATATATTAAATTCTCTAGACCTTTAGCCCATGAGCTGAATCTAGAGTCCCTACTCAATCTACCTCCAGTAACAATTTCAACAATGGAAATAGAAATTTCTTATTGCTATGATCTTCTTTCTGCGATATCAGAAAACTGTTAAATATCAGGGTTTAATGTGTTTATTTTTTAACCCACAGTGTTAAAGCAGAATGTATATATATGCAACATAGTAAATTCTGCTAGGCTTGAAATGTGATACAATATAATTTCTATTCTTCCTCCTTTGCTTAAAAATACTAAATACTCTAATATTCCTCAGTCATTTTTGGCCTCAGAAATTATCATGGCAATGTATTACTGGCACAACTCCTGCCCTGTTTTCCTTTACCCTGTTTTTCCTGTGCTGCCTTTGGTAGATGCACTCTGTGATATAATTTGACAGCAATGGCTAAGTAACTTCACTACCCATTAAAGTAACTTCTAAAACATGCCATAATCAGGCATAGACAGTCTATTCTGTGGCACTCATTAGATTCATTAAGATTTCAGTGCTTCTGCTGCTAAGTGTAGGCTTTCTAATGTGGAAAAAAAAAAGTTTTGCAACAGAAAAGCCACTGTAAACACTCTAGTGGTTAGAGTTGTTATGTAGGTTTTTTTTCCATATTTTCAGCTGCAATTAAATGTTTATTTGAAACTCTTTAAATCCATATAAACCATAAGTATGGTATGTTTTGGTGTAACTGATTTAAATATAATGGCAGAGACACTGATTAAAAATCTTTCCTCATTAAATATCTGATTACATCAAGAAAAGTTAGCAGCAGGCTAACAGGCTCTTCTGAGCTTTGTCACTAATGTGTTAATAGAAGAATGTTTCTGACAATGTGGTGTGGTGCTGATAGGAATGGAACTATTTTTCTTCAAAATATTTTCTGATCATTGCTGGCTTTGTCTGTGACCTTGTGACATGCAGGACATAATAGTGTTTGTCTGAAACAATCCAAGAAGTTAAGACACTCAGGACATCTGTTGTCTGCCTTTAGACAACACACACACACACACACACACCCCACAACCCCCCCCGCAATGTGTGCCTGAGACAGGTGTGTAGCTGGTGATGGTAGTGGTGTCCAGCGATAAACAGACCTTGATATTTCATGAAGTCCACTGACCTAACAGGAAAAGATATATGGTGCCAGTCCTCCTGCAATAAACTAGCCTGAGGCATCTGTTGCCTTAATCCCCTGATTTACAATGGCTGATCTCACCAATTAGCCAAAACAAAGGACAGTACCCCTCCCTTATCTCTTGGAGGAGCATGGAGAAGGTAGAAGAAATTTCTCATCTGCACATGGAGAGAAGTGGAGGTGTAATGGGCAAGAACTGTATAAAAATCTGGGACACTATGGTTGCAGTGAAGCATTTCCCCACTGATGTCGATGCTGGACCCTGGTGGTAACTATTCTATCGTTTGTTGTCTCCTGCTTTCTCCTTTATTTTCTCTTTATTTTTTTCTCTCTGTCCTATCTACTTTAGAAACTTTGTTATGCTACTCTAATAAAACTTTGTTATGCGTGTGACATCTCACCTTGTTTGCATCTTAATTTCACCATTTGGGGATCATCTTTAAACCTTCCATAAAATTTGCCACATATCCAAATATTGGATTGTGACATTAAGTAGCGTAGTCAGCAGGATCCCAACGGTGAAAGTGTCACAAGTTTTCTATCTTAAATGTTGCCTCAGTGCCTGTAGGGGAAGAGCTTATGAGAGGGCTTTAGTGGTGACCTCTTAGGATTTAGAACTGCAGCTTCTCTTGCTCGGAGAGGAGGGAAGCTAGGGGCTCCCGTTCCTTGGGATTGGAGGTTTTTTTGGTGGAACAGTGGGTTGGCCTCTTTGCCTCTTGGAGAGGTGCTTTAGGAACATTGAAGACATTTACCTATTCACCTAGCAAGCGGATAGGCTTGGGGGATAGGACTGTTTCCTAACGATTTCTTTTTATTTGGAGTTCTGATCTTCTGATAGACCCAGAAAGGAAACATTATTGAATCTTTGCAGACATTAGTTGAGTTGTTAAAGGACCAAATTGCTACCCTTAAAACAGAAAATTCTGAATTCGGGAAGATTTAGTGAGGGAAAAGGCTTACTCGGATTCTCTAAAGCACTCTTTGTTGGAGAAAATTAGTGCCTGGTGTGAGCAAGAGGCAAAAGCAGAAGTGTGGATGAACAAGGTGTAAGAAAAAGTTGACTGTATTAAAAGAGTGAATTCCATTTACCCCAAACAGGAGTTACAGGAAGCTAGAGCCCAATTAGAGAAAATCCCAAAATTACGCCCCCTAATTAAAAGGGAATACTATTATGAGGACCCAGATGATGAACAACGCTCCTCAGTAATGAAGGAGGTCCCCTATTCAGCCACCAAGCTGGCAAAACTAAAGAAAGAGTTCGGATGGAACCCCAGAGAGTCAGAAACAGAGTATGTGTGGTGAGTCTTGTGGTCAGGAGAGGGACCAAATTTTATTATTGAGAAAGAGGCTGAAGGATACTGGGGACCCGGGGTCTTTTTAACTACTGGTGATGGGAGGACACCATGGTCACTTGCACAGCGTGCCGCTTATTGGGCTGGTGGATTAGATCCCCTGGAGAGGGGGGATCCATTGGCTATTGTCGGAACCATGGATCAGATATTAGAGTGTGTACAAAAATCAGCCTGTTTGCAAATGATGCACAATCGGCAGCTGACTCCGTATCAAGAATCCCCAATGTTATTATCAGTGGATCCAGAAAGGATGGCCCTGTTAATCTGTGGGCTCCCTGAATCCCTTAGATCTACTGGAATTCAGCTGCAGGGGCAAATTAAAACTGCTGCCCCACTTGCACGACTGGAAGAGATAGTGATGTAAGCTCAGGGTTGTAACACCCAGAGGTCAAAATCATGGACCTGGGGGGAGATTGCCCAGGAGTTGATTAATTATGGCCAGAAATATGGGCCAATTAATCCCACTCCTCACTGATCAGAAATCAAAGCAGTCCGATTGGCAAATCCGTCCCCTTGCAATAGACCCCCAGAAAAAAGATTTAGGCGTTCCCCGCCTAAACTTATTGCCCCATCAGTACGGAGAAACCTTTGGCATCTTGGTTGGCAAATGGATGTGATTTAATGGATGGGATCCCTGCAGATATGTTGTAAAAATTGGTGACTGTGTGGCCAGATAAAACCACCCATTTCCCGGTGTGTGAGAAATCTGACTGTGAAGAAATAAATATTAAAAAATGTATAAATACTTTTAACATTTGTGAAATAAATCCATAATGAAGACTTCTATTCACTGACAATAAAAATAATCATTATAGATTTCTTGATCAAATAAAAACTCTGTTCAAAGCAAATACAGTTTGGGTATAAACCTTGAAAACAAATTCTCTTGGGTTTAGTTGGGACACTGTGAGAAATGGGGATTTGTTTCCATTTGAAGACTTTTTAAGAAGAGAAATGGCTGCTTTCATTCTTTTTCTCAATGACAGCTTGTACCATTCAGATTTTATCCTGGACAAGGTACTATATTGGTGTTTACACATTAAGCAGTACTTATTACACTACTTAACTTCTAATGTTGCTTCACTATATATGAAAGACCATTCTTAAAACCTACTTTTTCTTCTACAAAAACTAACTTTACACTTTTAATAAAAATCATTTCTTTAGTCTCATCATAACAATGTTATTATTTGTAAATCTGTTTAAATCTTCATTAATAATTTAGGGAACGAAGTAACGTGGAAATCTATACTCCAGACAATAAATATTTTACACCTGAGTTGCATTGATTTCAGCTGTTGTTTGAAATATTTCTATCTTCAGAAAGTATTTTATTCTACCTATAAAACCCCCCATTTTTACATTTAAGATTCAGCAACTTACACCCTCAATAGAACAAATTAAAGGTCTGAAAGTCACTGACAGTTTTCCTCAGAAAATGTCAGCTATATTGGTCCTAGTTTATTCATTTGACTAAAAGGTGTTTATTTATATTCTTGCCATTGACAACATCATTTGACAGATCAAGACAAGGGCTCACTAGGATCATTGTACAAAAGACATTTACAGAGGGAATTTCAGAGGGTCAGCTGTGTAATAATGATTTCATTATAGAAAAGAGCTAAGTAATAGTAATATTTTACACTGAATCATTCAAGTAGGAATTTGCCTGAACACTCCTGAACATGTCAGTTTTCTGTTATTACTTATTGTAGATTTGTTTATGGATTACCCCCTGCCTTTTATCCAAACACTGCAATTAATGGGGGACATAATTTTAATTTTTTTTTCTTCTAACATAGAAGAACACTTAATCAGGTACTTCTCTTTTGGCAATCTACTTAGGCAGGACTTAATGGAAATTTTCTGAAAAGCTTTCTCTTACTAGGAGATTTCAAAGAGCTTTCAAAATGTCATACTACGCAATGGAGAAAACTGTGGCTGATGCTCACCTGTACTGAAATAAGGAGCTAGAAGAGCAATTTACAGGTATCTGTTTGTGTGAGAAGAGCCAAACTCTGAAACTCTACCCACCTGCACAAAGGATTCCATTTGACATGCTGTCTGAATGTGGATAATATATTAAGCAACACTTAATGCAGCATCAACAGTTTAGTTTTTTATTAAAGCTTTTCTAAAAAAAAAAAAAAAAAGGGCTTTTGGTTGAAAGACAGTAAATAGCCACAAAATATATTTATAAAAATCACCCAGGTTAATAAATAAAAAACTACTTTTGACCATATAAAATGCATTTAGCCTGAAGCACAGAGACACCTAGAGAAAATGTGCCTGCATTTTTCATTTTGTTTCCAATCCACTGTTGCTTTCCCTCTTAAATAAAATCTGCAGCAGAGGCTGTATAGTTAGTACTGTGGGTATTACTTTGTGTTAGAATTATTGGAGGGTACAGCGCAGAAAGTTAATATGTAATTTTCACATGTCTGGGACCTATATTTTCCATTTACTTTAACATGTAAAATATGTGCAATCAAGTTAATTGCCTCTGACAGGGAAAAGAACATGCTGGCTTAAGACATGTGTTCCAGTTTAAGAGGAAGAATGGAAGAAATCTTATATATAAAGAATAAAAGAGGAAGAGGTGATAATGACTTTAGCAAACAAGCTTTCCACCAGCTAGACATGATTCCTATTACATGTAAAATACACTCCACTCATAAACACAATAAGTCTTCTGCTTACATTTTTCTCAGGGTAAAATACAATTGAATAAAAGAGTCTAAATGGAAATTTGCTCCTTTCTTCCAGGCCTGCTTTAATCCTTTTAGACTCATTGCATTTTTAAGGTCCTGTTTATTCAGATTCAGTAGCATGGCATAATATGTTCAACCCAGCATGGTATTTGCAATATGAACCCCCAAAGCTGTGCCATGCCTAGGCTGATTGAAAATTCTTCATTCAGTTGAAATTTCTTCATTCCAGGATAGTGTTGGACAAATGCTACCTGATAATGTGGTAAGTTTCTACTTACTACAGTTTCCCACCCTGTCACTGACTACTGGGATTTGTGAGTAGAGAAAGAACAACTCCAGATGCCAATGTAACTCCTCTCACTACTGTGAGAAAACTTTGTACAAAAATTCTGCTACTCAGTTCACAATGAAATCCAAATCGTCTGTTTTCTACATATATGGAGTTTTGATCTACCTCAATTCAGTTTCACATATTCACAGATATTAGGGGTTGGAAGGGACCTAGAAGATCATCTAGTCCAACCCCCCTGCAACAGCAGGATCCCCTAGACCACGTCACCCAGAAACAGATCCAGGCGGGTCTTGAGTGTCTCCAGAGATGGAGACTCCACAAACTCCCTTGGCAGTCCATTCCAGGCTCTGTCACCCTTAATGAGAAAAATTTCTTCCTTGTGTTGACCTTAAACCTCTTGTGCTCCAAGTTGAACCCATTGCCTCTCGTCCTGTCATTGAATGACATTGAGAAGAGTCTGGCTCCATCCTCTTTACATATATATAGCCATTGATGAGGTGCCCCCTCAGTCTCCTACAGCCTAAAGATCCCCAGCTCTCTCAGCCTCTCCTCAGCAGGGAGATGCTCCATTCCCCTAATCATCTTGGTGGCCCTGCGTTGGACTC